>JAQIWN010004770.1:0-10738 GCA_034699025.1 Entomobrya cf. arborea Gr-Col-00668 | reverse complement strand
GAGGGTGATAATAATTTGGAGGGTGATAATAATTTGGAGGGTGATAATAATTTGGAGGGTGATAATAATTTGGAGGGGATAATAATTTGTGGGGTGATAATGATTTGGACGCTGACAATGATTTGGAGGATGATACTGAGGGAATGAGAAATCACGATGGAAGGAATTTGGTAGCCGTCCAACCATCTGATGATTCCATATCGGATATTTTAGTGGAAAATGACAACGAAGTTGCCTTAGACATAGAAGATGGTCTTGATATGCACGACGGAGATAATGAAGGTCGAACAATCCTGGAAGTATGGTCTGTATTCGCCACAACGACCACAGGAATAATTCCATACTGGATATCAAATGTTTCTGGTCAGACTACAATCCAGACAACAGTTATTAGCAAAGTAATAACACGTATATTTTCCGCTTTAGACACATAAATAAAACTAAGCAGGTTTCTATATTTTTAAAATTTTATCTTTTAGATGATTTGGATTTTTTCCATGTTGTTATATGTTATTGAGATAATAAACATGGGGCCGAAGATTTCATTCGCTTTTGGTCAAGCTTTCAATGGCACAACGTTAGTACACCTTGGAAAATGCATTGCATTCATTTTGTTCAGAGTATCTTTAATTCCTATTGCTACCTCAAAAGCCCAGTACTTGGCGAAAGCGAACCAAAGACTTTTGATGTACCGTTACGGCAAAATGTCAAACAAGGTAAAACTGACAATGTTTTCAATAACTTCAATGAATAATCCATGAACATTTCTTATTTTTTCTCACCCAGAAAGGGGCCCTCACTTTTATAATTTTTCTTGCTGTTGGGATCATCAATACTTTCTTTGATATCGCTTATTCTGCCAGTCACAAAGAAGATTTTTGGCTAAATGCTATATTGACGACACTAGAGTGTTCAGGAAAAAATGCAATAAATGTCAGCCTATCATGCGATGCATTCAATCCTGTCTCTGCTATTGGCTTTTTGTGGAGTGGTATTGGGTTGATATTAAAATTTCATGAGGTGTTTGTGGAAACGGTTATTTTTCTTGCAATACTAATTTCATGTACCACACTTCTGTGTGCCACTATGGAAATAGTAGGAGAAAATGAAGGCAATGAATTGGACAATGTCTCACAAGCTGATGTCGCCAATATCATTAATTTTGCTGATGAACTTTCTACATTTATTGGAGAAGCACTTCTGGGGTACTTAACATACAATGCGACCGTAACACCGATTATGATACGGAACGTTTTTACATACAAAGCTCTAGCTTTGATATCGGGGCTGATAAATAACAGTCCAATAGTTATTGGGATGCTAGCAGGCGCCGTGGCTTCCAAAAGGGTACATGTAACATTTATATGTCATGTTTTAGTACTTCAAACTAAAGTCAATCAAATTTTTGTTTAGATAAATTGGATTTCGGATGCTACATTGTCTCGTCAGAATGTTGCTCCGAGGGAGGGCCGCCCGGGAACAGCCGTCATAATTAATTTTTTTAGAGATGCCGTTCTCAGAAAGTCAGTCGGCATTAGTGCCGCAGGAGTTTTTGTTATCACCTTTAAAATAATATTCAGTGTAAGTCGTTAATTCTTAATTACTTAAAAACAAATGCTTATAAAAATAGTCGTTAAATACTACTGAAGTTATGGTGTAATAAGTTTTAATGGCATCTTGATTACAGTACTTCGGAATCATCGGAGCTCTCCTTGTTTTGTTAATTTGAGAGGGTTGAACAACTGCAAACTGCAATATTTTGCTTTTAAGAAACACAAAAGTTAAATAAATTTTCAATCTTTTTTCGAAATCATGAAATTTCTGCTTATATTTACATTTGTTATCTTGGTAAATATTTTCTCTATGCATATACTATGTACTAAGAAAAATATTTTGATCAAATTTCTTTAATCGAAGCACTATTTTTTCAATCCATAGATAATTTTTTATACTGGACACGCAGCACCTCTCAAACTACCGGCCAAAAAAGATCCCAACTGCGACGAAAAGTGCCGTGATAAGAAAAAAAAAGAACAAAAAAAGTTTGATGAAGGTAAATAAAATTTCTATTATGGACATAAAAAAGTAAAATTATATTTTATCATTTTTGTTTCCGTTTTCTAAATCTAAATTATTGTTGTTTTCAACAGTTTTCCAATAATTTAAGGGTTGTCGCAACCCACAAAACCATTTTTATTCATCTTCATCAAGTTAAAACTAACTTATCTATGTTTACTAAAATGGAACGTGAAACATGGAATACGAATATAAAATGTGTATACGTAATGAAAATTTTATCTAAATAGAATATTCTCTGATAATATGATGCAATAAAAATTTGAAGCAAGTTTTTGTTTATTAGGAGATTAGATTTTTTGGTGAGTAAAAGTAGTGTTACAACTTAAAAATAAAATCTACGTTATTATTTTGAGTCTACGACAGGGGCGTCAGCGAAAAAGTCTACCAACGATTAAGTCTACTGCAACTAATGATACTTCAATGCGACATTTAATACTTGAAACGACAAATGATACTTGTGGTAAACCCGGATACCACAAAGTATACTTCTGTGGATAAATAAATAATTTCATACAAGACATCACCAATGATACATTTACTTACCGATAGAAATGAATGACCAACCATCTAGGGAATGACCAAAATTTTATGAGCAATGATATTCGAAATGAAATATCAAATGAAAATAGAGGGCACGCTTGATGTTTTGAAAGGAGGGGTATGACTCCAATACTATTTCTATGTCAGTTACTATGTTTCAGTGGAAACAGAAAAAACTGCACAATGTCCACGAAACCCACGTTGCGACGCGTTTCGGTTGTAAGTTGTAAAAGCATTTTTTGTAAACAAAAAGCGACTACTGGCAAAAAGTCAGTATTGCACATCAACCAGCTATTTTAAAATCCAAGGAGATAAAGTAACTTCATAATAAAAGCCAATAATTTTGAGGGAGCAAAGTTAGCCATTCCGTATATTTTCCAATTCTGTTGATATTCGTTTATAATTCAGATCAAAATTTGAAGAAATAAGGTTTCCCAAACTTTTACGATTACAAAATATTTCGAATTTGAAAACTGACTTAAAATTTATAATCTGCGTCATTACTTACCCCCATAAACTGAGTTTCATCTTAACATTTGAAGAAACGAGGTTTCCCGCGCGTTTCTTATGTCGAAGCATTTCCAAAATTTGACCGTGGATTCGAAATCAGCACCCTTGAAAAAGTTTACATACAGTTTCAGCCTTATATAAAACCTTACCGAATATATAAAACATATCCAACACAGTATTGAGTGCTTATAAGATAGCAATTATCGTTTTCCCGAACGCGCGTGTGTGTAGGGGCTGCTATTTTTTCTAATCGTTTAAAACGCACGGCATGGCAACCGTCTTCAGACCCTAAGCTTGCGTTTTTAAGCATTAGGGTAAATGGTAGCCCCAACTTATAGGCGTATAAGGGAAAATGATAATTGCTATCTTATTCAGCTTCAAAAACTATGCACGAAAATGCGATTTTCAATTGAAATGCGAATGGACTATCGGAAAGATCTCCTTGTTAGTATCTTTTGTCGCACCAGTACCATTCGTCGTCGTAGCCTTTATCGCTGACGACTATATCGCTGACGCCTTTGTCGTAGCGACTTTAACGCGTAGCATTTGTCGTAAGTAGTCGTTGTCGTCCTCCCCATTCTTTTACTTAATAAATTACCCCCGAGTATTAAAAAACACTAAAAAAATACAGTATTTTGCTTTTGGAAAAGGAATTACTTATTTTCTCATGGAATCATCAAAGTAAATATGAATATGGAAAAACGATAAATTTGGTATTCAAGCATTATAGTAGGTTTGTTTAGCTAATGCGTTAATATTTATTAACCCAATTACGGTATATCACTGTTGCATATGTTAATGATTGTTTACAAGCTACAAATTATTTAAATGAGCCATTTTTTATCATGTGAAGTTCATTTTGAAAAAATTACATCTTGTAGTGGTTTCTGTTTTTATTGTAATGATTTGTCCAATAGTACACGGTCTGCTAAATCAAAAATGAGTAAAAATTAATTTCTAAGCAGGTGTTTAAATTTTCGTTACCACCAAAACACACCACCATCAAAGAGTTGCATACATGCATGTGAAGGCTAAAATAGGCAAATAAACTTTGCCATTAAATACAAACTTTTATGTGAGGCAACTAGTCCCCTGGCTAATCATTGAGTTTCAGTGATTATGCACTAACTCTTGGTGCATAATGGTGCAATTAAAATTCATTACTTTGCAATTTTACTAAAGTAGTATGCAAGAATCATTTGAAGATGTTTTTATTAATCTAAGGAAATATTTGTCGCTCGCAAGTAGCAATCAAAAACGTTTATACATTTTACAAATTTGTTTTTGATACAGAACAACTGAAAAAGTTGAATTGAAATTACAAAAAAATCCTATATTGAACTTATCAATTTATTTGAGAAATTGCAATAAAACGATTTGTGTTTTAAACAAACTCCATCAGTATAATTCACCCGTACTAATCCCGTGTTTTAGGCATTTTGAAACTTAAGTGTGTACTGAATACTGAACAGTTAGTGTATCCTTATGAATACATAAACAAAGCATATTTTGCACGATTGCCATAAAGTCCCTCTATCCTACTAAGCTAAGCCAATAGTAGATTGAGAAAAGTGCTGAACCAATGTGGTTCCTTAAGCTTTGTCGCAGATTTCTAAAAATCCGAAATCTTTTTCTCAAATTTGCTAAGTAACAATCTGTCGAGCGAAAAATTTTCTAAATCCTCATAGTAAACTTAAGAAAATCTTTAAATAATTGCATTGCCAATTTACAAATTAATAAACACCTGCTTTTTTAAATTCCCGACTGCAGTTAACTTTTACAAAGCAAAGTTGAGAAAATATCATCAAGTTGCATACGTAGATACAACATACATACATATATACAAGCAAAACAAAGGAAGTGGAGTAAAATAGAGACACATACAAACATTTGGGTTCAATATTTGTCATTGATGGAATACGCCCTTTCATTTCGTACGTACAAGCAACATCAGTAAAACAATTCATAAATATATCCAAGAAGTCACTAGCATGCATTCCAATTTCAGTTTCATACAGTGCAGTATACAAATTGACCGAGTGTGACTCTAGCTTTTTCATAATTTCAGCTTCATACAGTGCAGTATACAAATTGACCGAGTGTGACTCTAGCTTTTTCATAATTTCAGCTTAAAAAGTTTTCATTGTGTATTCATACATCATTCTACCATTAAAATGAGATGCACTTTTTTCCTGAAAAATTGTTTAAATGCATGTTCCATTTCTTTTCTTACCCAAGCTTCCTAGAAAAATTATGGACGGCTACACCTAAACACTTACCATAAGTCCGGTATTTTGTATTGTGATACCTTTGTGTATTTAAGAAAGCCTGGAAATGCTATATTTAGCTGCACAATACGAGGACCAAACCCAATATTTCTGGTATACTGTCCATGTTAACTCGCATTTTACGCACTTTTGATCACGAATTTAGACATTCATAAAAACAAAATGGAAAAATCTCTATGAATCACTGAATTCCTTGTGCGATTGCAAATCCAAAAAGTTCACTCTGAAGTCGATCCATTTCGTCGTTTTGGCTGCATTATCAGCTTAATACTGTCAACACAGATGAAAAGTAGATAAATCGCCATAAGCTTCCCAAGTTAATCTATACAGCGAAATGACGTAAAATAATGCATGAATTTAAATAATTATTTCACTAGTATGATCAGGAGAAAATTGCAAATTCGATGATTGATTAAGTGTTATGTGTTAAATGTTAAAATAACTAGAAAATCGCGAATCGAAAAAAAAATTTTCATCAGTGGTCAAAATTAAAGTGAAGCAGTATGTATGTACAATTGCATTTCTTGCTGCTGCTTATGACTTTAAAGGCTTATAAGGAAAACACCAAAGCAGGTGCTCTCTTAATCCATTTGAAAACTTTTTACTTTCCTGGTGAAATTTGAAATGTCCGGTAGAGACTTTTTACGATGTGCGTTAATTGATGAATGCTAAGTAGATAGAACAAATAAAACCGCTTGCGCCTACTTCTAACCCTTAAATCAAGCTAAATAAATTACGTCGGTATATTTTTCATTTATTTAAAAATTTAGGTACAGTTTACCGGGATGTATATAATTAAAGGCTTAGTATAAACCATGTGTTTAATTCAGTGTTTCAAATAAAGTCCATTTGAACATTTAAAGCTAAGATTACCTTATATATATCAATTTTGTTTGATTGCAGACGTCATTGAAATGTCACAGAAGAAATAATTTAATCTTTATTAAATTTTGCACATAAAATCAGCATTTTTTATGACATGTATTATATTTGAAGGGTTTCAGTGCTCAGTTTACATATTCGCTCGCTTTGCATTTCGTTTGTACAGACCACCCAGTAGCACATTGCATGCATTTCACGCTTGAGTGAGCAAATATAATACAGAGCACTGAATATCTTGGGTGCCGAAACGGTGTACCGTGTGCACCGTCGTACTGTGTATGAATGCAAACACAAAAATTAGCTGAAAAAATGAACGATAAATCTTGTAATCAGCACATTTACAGCACCAAAGGACCATCAAGAAAAATCGTTATTGATGTAACAATTACAAATTCTAATCCTACTTCTTATCGTTTGAAAGAATGAATCTAGCATAAAGATCTCAGTTAAAATACTTCATAACAAATATCAAGTTAAAGTTCGCACCATAAAACTATTTTAAAGAATAACAGGAGAAATGTTTGATGAGATAAAAGATACATGTAAATTATTATCAATACAAAGTTTTCATAGGGCGTAAAGGTCTAAGAAAAATATGTTTTGTCGTGTTTTTACAGCACATGTGGATTAAAAAAATAACAGATACGATAAATTATGAAACTTGATGAAAGTTTAAGGTTTTACACTAGTAGTAAATGTGTCAGATATTGTTTTAGGATGTATATACTCACTATATTGACGTATTTTAATAAAAATATTTTAGCGGCTCTGAGAAACACAATTCCAAACAAATTCTAATTTATACTATTTGAAGGATGTTGACCAGTTTTTATCTTACATTATACACGACTTTTTTCTGCCAAATTCAAGATTTTCCAAAAGAAAAGGCTGTTGATTTGATGACAACAGTAATATTTTGAAATGCATATTTTCTTTTTGTTGTTTTACGCAACAGTTTTACAACTCATTATCTCCGTTTGACAATGTAATTAATTCGGCTGAGGAAAAAGTAGTCAGTTAAATGGCACTCAAGTTATAATTTCAATAACAAGTCAAAGTTTAATTGCAATCAATTTTAAAACGCTACAATGTGTCAGACCTGAAGACTAAAGCTTAGTTCCCAAAAATACCAAAAGTTTTACATGTACTTGACGCAATACTCGAGATGCTAACCTATATTTTGTAACTTTGTTTTAAATTTTAAAGAAATTGTAGACATTGTTGGCCTCAATAACGGCAATAACTTTAAATGCATATACAGTCAAGACCAATGTGTCTATATAAATACGTGACGTGAAACTATTTTATTTTTTGGAGTAATTATATTATGCTTTTTACTCTTTCACGTCCCTTAAAATGATTTGAATGAATGAATTAAACTTGCAACGGGGCTATCTTGTCATCAAATTTTCTTCCAGATAAGCACAGGAAACAAATTGGTTTGACACCTCAGTTCAGAAATTTGTATCATCAACCAGGGGTATCCAGAACGGAAGAAAATACATACCTCACCACGTTTTTTTCACTTTATATGTACCTCTTCACGGTATTTTTACCTGAATAAAATTACAAATGCACCTTTCGTTCCTTTATGTCCGTACATGCACAATATGCTCACTCGCTCATTTTGAAATATTTGGGGAAAATTTTAGTGGTAAATAACGTGCTCCTTCCAACAAAAGAACTGACAAGTGCATTTTGTATGTTCATCAAATTTTTAAAAAATATGGAAACTGGTGCACCAGTGAAAGTAAAAAGTGAAAGTAATATGGTAAGATAGGTATTTCCTTCCGTTCTGGATAACCTTGGTTGATTAAACAAATTTCTGAACTGAGCTGTAAAACAATCGTCAAGTCGTATTACATTCCTGTGCTTATTTCGAAGAAACATAGGTAACAAGATAATCCCATTGACAATTTACATCAAATTATCTGCAAAACCTACTGTACTCTTAGAAAGCCGATTGGTATCGGACCAGCAGGAATTTTGTCATCGTCTTTAGCATGACTTTTAATGCTTTTTAAATCATCAAATGGAATTTAACAGTAAATAAATCTGAACAATAGTGTAACAAATGGTAATTAATATTTTAAGTAATTTTATACTAAATGGGAATAATTGGGGCTCTCCTTCCACTGCTGGTATAGCTACGTTAATTACAACTTGAATCTTTACTTCTTTGTTTAATCTTGTCTCGACAGATATCATGTAGTTTCTTTGGATTTTATGCATCCTACTTTTGGTAATAGTACACCAGAATATTTATATCCCAGAATACTTATATCCCAGAATATTTATACATATATTCGTATTTAATAATGGAACCTCTTAAATTTGGTAATATTTAAAAAATGAATTTTGTTTGATAATTATGTCTCAGATACTCTTCTCAATCGGAAGTTCTATGCCTGTGCACAAAGCATACAAGAAAGACTCCGATTGTGATAAAAAGTATCACAACAAAAAAATCAAAGAGCAAGATGAAAAATGTAATGGCTAATCATGGTTTTTTTGTTATTGCAATGGAGAACGGATGGCATCGTCAAATTGTTTAATGAATTTTAAATTCACAATAACTTTTTCTGAATAATAAATTTAAATTGTTAGTTGAAATGATTTTTTAGATGCCTTACCATTTGGAGATACCTTATCCTAAATGCTAGCATTAAACCTCTTTTCGCTGAAATCATAGTAATGAGATGTCTCGGGTCGGCTACTCATATCTTAGTTGGGCCAGTGTACAACAGGATCGTAAAAAATGAAAGAGTTTTTGTGTCCAACATTAAATTGGATTTTCAAATAGACTTGACGATCTAAAATTCGAGCAATTACGTCGGAAGAACTTAAAACACAAACTACAGCCATTAGACTGAGCCGTGAGATTCCGTGCAGCCATGGCTTTTAAAGCTTTTAAATAATTCATTAATTTCCCAATGGAAACTAAGCTTTCATACGATTGAGTGATCTTAAGAAAAACAAGGTCATCCGACTTTTTATCTCTTTATTACTGTCTATTATGTAATGGAATGAAGTGTGTTTTCTAAAATATACTTATACACTTATTTCCCTCTTTCTCTCTCTCTCTCTTGTGACTTGACACTAACAAAAGAGGACGAAGAGAAATCGAGTAGCTGACTACTACTCTTTAGTTAAAAAGCTTAACGGAATATTTGGGGCATTGAACTTTTTCGATTTTGCATAGAAAGTTGAGAGTGAAAGTTGAAACGAAAGCATGCTTTCTCATTAACTTACAGTTTTATCCCCGAGGTTCTTCACACGGCATATCAGATACGCTGTTTTACCAAGCAAAGCAGTCACGTTGGGTGAGTCTACTAAATCAATATAGGGTCTATTTCTCCATAAAATATTTTTGGTACTTGTGTATTGTGTAAATTAATAATTGTTGGGAGATTTAGTAATGCAGGTAGTGATGAATTTGATGGAACTTTAGAGGATGTTCCGGGGGAGTCGGCTTGCATTTCTACAAAAGCACTCAAATTTTCCTTTGAACTTGGACCTGATGTGATATTTGGGGTCTGTGGAAAATGTCAGAATGCCGTCTAGTATTTTGTGGCTTTTGCAGAAAACCACTAGTCGAAAAGACTCTTGCCGAAAGAAACAACTAGTAGAAAGCTATTAGTCGAATTGCTTATTGAAGAATTTTATTATCAGAAAAGACCGTTGTCGAAATTACAAAAATTACAATCATTTATCAGTTTTAAGTGATACAACACAACTTAATTAATTGAATTTTGTAGTACGCGTCACAATTGTACAGGGCAAACTGGTGCTTGTTTTCAGGCCCCATCCTGGCATGGAAAGTCATGGACACTCGTGTCCGGGCCGTACTAAATTTTTGGCCGGACCAAAATGATGAAAATTGAGAAAAATATGCACTAAAAAGAAAGTTCTTTGTGAAACTAGTAATGAAACTGTGCCTTATATTTATGTGCCATATAAATCACATTTATAGAAAAATTTCTAAGTTCTTTTTTAAGCCTCAACAGATAACTTTTCAGTAGATATCACCAAAGAACATTCCCTCTACCCCCTTGAACGTTGTCAAATATATTTCGACATCATGTAATTTCTGTAAAATTCTGGAAGCGTTCTCGGATACATTGTGTAACAGAATTCTAATACAAGTAGTGTTCTGGTCAAGCCGAAGATTTTTTTTCTCGATGAACGGTAATTTTTTTAGTTGAATTGTAATATTTATCCTAAGTTATTCGAAATTTAGCATAAATAATGACATTTTTCAAATCGAGTTAAATAAATATTGCATTAAATTTTTACTGAGCCGAATTCATATTATTTTCAAAAAATTGAGTTGCTTCAGTGGATGCATAGAAATGGAGTGGGCATCGTCACTCGTTTCTATTGAGATAAAGTAACTACCCATTTGAATAACATGGGAAAATTTTGGCTTTTTGATAAAA
>JAQIWN010004769.1:0-10739 GCA_034699025.1 Entomobrya cf. arborea Gr-Col-00668 | reverse complement strand
AATTTAGCATTGGGAACATACCCCTCCTTTGAAAATACTACTCTTGTCTGTTCCTGATCTTTTACAGTTCTCTTGTTCCAGGTAAAATTCATGATTCCAATGATGGTCCACAAATTAAAGTTCGGTTTAATTTTTAAAATCTTTTAATGTTCGAAGTAAATAAATCAGGTTATAAAGACATAACACAAGATAACACAAATGTTTAGGTTGATTCTCGATTTGTAACTGTGATGGAGTCATAAGTTGCAGTCGTTGAAAGTTCAACCAGTCCGTCAGTTCACGTAAAAACTATAAATTTGTAAAGTTCACTATAAAAACTGTTTACGTATTTACATCTAAAGAAACTTTCAAAGCAGGTGATCATGTACACATGGCTATTTAAAATACTTAATTACAAGCAAATTACTACTGCTACCTATATGATTATGATTATTCTCTTAAAGAATACCTGAGTTAACTTCTAGTGTGGTAAAATTTTCTCTACTTATATAGGTCATTTCCTAACATTGAGAACGTTACATGAGTGTAAGTACATGTGATGCTTGTGTGTAGACTAATCATTCTAGTTGACTAAATATGAATGGTTAGAACTTGGTAATTTTGTAGTAAGTTTTATTTTAAAACATCATTGTGCAGTCGCAATCACAGTAAAAAAATTAAACACGTTTATTTCGAAAATAAATATAGTAAGTTTTACGAAAAGCACAATAAACACTAGATAAAATTATATACCCATTTATTTTCATGACTTTTGGGTGAATAGAAGCATATGCCTAAGAATCGAACGGATAAAACCGAATATAAAATGACAAGTACTACAACAACTTTCGTTTTATCATTCCAATCCAATAACCGGTAAAAGTCCAAATATCATTTTACTGAGATCCAGAATCAGAGAGAAGCATTTCTCCTTCAGGTCGGGGCCTTCGCCTAAATCGAGGATCGTGAACCAGGTATGTAATAGTCAGACAGAAGATCAAGAGGAAGATGGCTGCAAAGTTGATGGTGACTCCCGCTGCAGTTCGCTGTCCGTATTTGTCACTAAAAATATTTAAAGAAAAAGTGAAAATTTAATAATTCATGAGCATCATTCATCGAGGATATTAAAACTTTTGGTAAACGAAGAAGTATAGATATCGGATCGATAAAAAAATAATGTTAAATAAAATTTCTCTCCGTCGAAGTTTATTACGCGTGTACACAATGGAAAGTTGATATATTGGAAGAAATATGCTTTTCAAGATTGTCTGAGGAATTTATTGATTAAGATATAGCAATGCATACCCTAATGCTCCAAGTGCTTTCATCATCATTCCAGTGAATGCCGCAACACAAGATGAAATGAAGATGAGAGGACCCAAGAACTTGTGGTATGGAATTACAGCGTTCCGGACTCGCATCGGGGAGTAAGGAAGTAAGAATACCAGGAATCCACCCAGGAACTACAAAAATGCATAATATATTCATTCATCATATCATGCAACAACATAAATTTCGTCCTTCTTTAGAGCTGTTTATTATGTTTTAGCAGTTGACAAACTAAGCTTAAATTAGATTAAAACAGAAGTTAGCAGAAGGACCAGCATAATTTTAATGAAATACGGTCAAATATTTCAAATCTAGTAATAAAATCAAATTAATCGAGTAAATGAACCGAATAAAACAAAAGTGCTCAACTTTATACATTATACGCACAAGCCCACAATTTTTGACCAAGAAGTTTATAGTGTATAAATTATCATGACCATCATCATTCCTCATAAGGTTAGGGCATTTGTTTTAGAGTTTTAAAACTTTTCTATCATATCATAATCAATAATCATAATGATTCATTTAAATGTCTTTTGAAATCCATTTTTGATCAATGAAGTTAAATAACAAAATGCTCTCCAACATATTATAGCCTAGGCACATTTTGGTCAATGACTTATTCATAAATCCATAAAACTGCATGTTCAGTGATGATTTATAGGTTTGGTATTTACCTGTGCATAGAATAAAACGATTGCAATGATTCCGATCCAACTGTGCAGTGAGAAGAAATGTGCTTGACCTTTCATGTTATGGGCTCGGACTGCACTCCTGTAAAACAAATCATGAGCCAAAAGTGTAAATAATACTTACATGTAATGCAATCCTAAACCGAAACAATTAACAATGAATGACTAAATCTATAAATTACCAAAGTCCAACGGAGACAGCAATGACAGTGATCAAATGAAACCCAGCATGAAGCAACTTGACATGAATTTTCGGTCGACTAGGAAGAGTTCGATATATAATGGCTCCTACAGATTTAAACAAACAAGCAAAATTTGTAAATGATCTTATCTTGGTTACTTTCAATGAACAAATCTAAATTAAGTAAAAATATGGAAACAACATACCGTGTCCTTGTAGGTAAACCATAAATACAGTCATCAAAATGACATGCAGATTGATTTCCGTTCCACTGTTTGTACCCCAAGTGACACCACCAGTGAAACCGAAGACCCACACGAACATTAACAGCCACATCAAAATTCCTGACACAGCAGCAACAATAAAGCCTGCTTTGAACACCTTACGACTAAAGTCGTAATCTCGGGGATCCTCTTCACTACCCATGATGAAAACTAATGGGGAACCTGTTTTTTCTTAATTTAGTAAAATATATCGATCTTGACTAAGTTACTATTTATTTCCAAAATGTCACTGCCGTCTACAATTCTGTAGTTTTCTTTTGATTGTGTAATTATGAGTAGAGTAATATCCCAGTCCACAAGGGCAACGTAATTACATAGCAATACGTGCACAAATAGACACCCTAATATAATTAGTTATATGCGAAGTGCGAGATTCCAATAATGTCAAGTTCCATTTTGTGCAATATCGTACTTATCATTTCCTTCCGATCCGATTTTCACTTTCTTTCTCCTTTGTACAAAAAAATTAAGACGAATTGCATTTGTTCCTTTCCGTGTCTGTGACACGCACTCGACTAGAATGTTAAAGTAATACTGTCAGTTTAATTAAACTGCGAAGTCTCTCTAATCCCAGTTATTTCGTGATCCTCCTTGTTCCACAACTTTTCCCTCAATATGTTGTTGCGTTAAAATTAAATCCATTATAATACCCAAATCGTTCATGCTCTAAAGCACTTGTTTTTTATCATCTCACAACAGAGATATGCAATTAGAAGAGCTGTCTACTGCACACAAAAAATTAAATGAAAGCAAACTTCAATTTTGATAAATTAATGGAGATGTTTTCTATAGCTTCACAATCATGTCATGTATATTGGTAGACATGTATGTTATCTATTCAAACATGTATTTATGTCCTGTCGAGTGGTTTAAAGTAAATAGTTCTACGCACGTACACCACCACCATTATACAAACACAATAGACAAAAACATAGCTAGTAGGAGAAAATGTCAAATGTCAGTAGTAATATTCATTCCATTCCTTTTGCTATTGTGCTATATGGATTCACATAATATTATATAATGATCTATATAATAGACCATATACCACAATAAAAGTTCTCCTTAAAGTAAAGAAGAGTAATTTTCAATTTAGAGCTTGTAATTCCAACGGTATTATTAACTCGTCTTTTCAGTTCACATTGCATGAGAGCTTTTTTTGTGGAAAAAACTATGTTCACTCCGCTCGTGTGTGTATTTCCTACCCAATTTATGTTCTATTCTTTTGTATTTTTGTTTTGTATAGTTATTTATTATTATTATATAGAACTAGAATTAGATAGAGAGTTCAGTTCAGTTCAGAGTTAGTACTCATAGTACACAGCACGTCAAAATTGATGACTATGTGTCTTCCTTCTAATAGCTTCCACTTCCAAAATGATTACTGATATTATTGAGCTGAGAGCTGAGTATAGAAAGAAAAGTCTACCACAGACCCAGACTACACAGATTCCACAAGTATTTAAGACCAGCTGGAGAGAAAGGCTGAAATCAGATTTGCCGTATGTTCATGTATCCGTCCGTCCGTGTGGTTGGTGGTAGAAAGAAGAACATCTCATTCATGATACGATGATTATGATGAAGATGATGTAAAATGTACTACATTGAGTTTTTGTGAGCTTGTATGAGAGAGAAACCTTACTTACTGTTGTACCTTCTTCATCAACCTTGGCACTTGCTACTGCACTGACGTTACTGTGCTTTTACTTGCATTGAGATTGAGATCTAGTGATGCATACTATATGGCTATTGTGCAAAATTTAATATGGACTATGAACAATAAAGATGATAGTATATTGGTTTGACCACGCATTGTCCGGTAGATTTTTTATTATTTCACATTAACTATTTTACTAAAAGTACATGGATATGTGATACCTGCTTCCGGTTTAGCTTTATGTTTGCTTTACTAAATCTGGCAGTGCGTTGAATTAAAATAAAACATATTTCATTTTTAAAAAATCACATCTATGAAACAGAAGTATTAATTAAACTACTGACTGGCTTGTAATGTTTGTATCTCCAGACCCTTCACGATCACGACCCACTTTATTTTCCAAATCGGAAGGTCTGGGCTGCTGCATCGTGGGAACTCTGAGAGCCTTATGCCTCGCTTGGTTTACTTGTTTAACCCATAATTCAAAAGTGTCATACATGTCATGAATTTCCAAATACACATCTTCAAGTGCTTCCATTGATCGATAAACGATAACATCCCATAAGGGCTTGGGTCGCCTTCGGTAAACGAAGCTTGCTGCAGCTAGTCGGACAAATATGGCGAAAACTACTACCAATACACCTAATAAATTGACTATTACTCCATGTATGTGTATTTCCCTATAATATGCACTGCAATAGAAGAAACAATTAGTATGATTAATTGAAATTGATATTGGGATTGGGACGCAAATTAGTATTTCCTATTTAAAATGAATCTCAACTAACCCCATTTGCAGGAGTGCTCTCTCAAAAAATCCTGCAACTGCTGCGGCGCAGCATAACATGAAGGCTAAAATGGATAAACGGGAATGGGCTTCGTGCAAAAAATTGCTGGGATAGTACATCATAAAGATTCCACTAACAAACTGTAAATATCAAATGAGACACATAAATATCTAACAATCTATATGAATTTTAAATAAATGGCATGCATTTATATTAATTTGCATAGATTTATGCATTCGTACACAAAATGCAATAAAGAAATATCCTGCCATTCCCAGCCAACTATGAAGGCTGTAAAGGTGAGTGTCATTTTCAATATTTAAAAATTCCATTTTATGATCTGCCGCAACCCAAGATCCTCCTACACTCATTGCGGCGCCCAAAGTCAATAGAAGCGTATGAAGGTAAATTACGTTGACAAGTCTCACAATTGGTAAAAACCGGAAAGTATTAAGTCCTAAAAAATACAAGGTGAACACAACATTGTAACTTGTATAATGAAAAACAGAAAATCGTGACTTAATGACAGGAAAGAAAGTATTTCTCAGTAAAGTATACGAACGAAGTATATAAGTACCCAATGCCATTAGAATTAAATTTGCAACTTGTCCATTCATGTGCAGATCAAAATAGATGGAACTTGGTCTGTCAAATGAACTTGAGTAGAAGTCACCGAAACTGCCGTGCAAAATGAACGTAAGAACAAGTGAGCCAAGAAACAAAACCGCTCCACAAATCATGGCGATGACAAAAAGTAATTTAAAGTTTCTTCGATTCTTGTTCCAATGTTTGATCTCACTGGTCAGGTTTACCATTTCGTCTGCGGGGATTATGGGAATGGCGACAAATTTTCCTGAAATGATGATGAAAATGATACCTTATTGGTCAGACAGAAGGATTTAGCATAAGATGGTAAATTAAAATGTAAATTTGTGAAATGATTTCTTTTGAAAAAATAAAAACCTTTGTTTTCTCGCTTTGCTTTGTCGAAATTATCTTCTTTAAATTTCAAAATATCGGAGTCTGATTTTCGTATGATGAAAATAGGTCTTGAGCTTATTCTTTTGGGTTCCAAGAGATTTGTGTATTTCTTTGAATGAGTGGAGGAGGGAGAAGCGAACAAATTATCTGAGGTGGATGATGATGCTTGATTGAGATCAGGATCATCTACATCCAACAAATTATGTTGACCATGCTTTTCTGTTAAGTCATTTCCCGAGAGGGGACCCTGGACCCAAGATTTAGAGATTCGTTTCGTCTTTCTTAATACATCTGTATCAGAGTCGCCATGAAATTTAACTGCTTTTCCTTTTTCTTCACTTGGGGGTTGGGGTTCAGGAGTCTTGTCCTTGTCACTCTTGTCATCTTTCGGGCGAAAAAGAGAGTTCCACATGCTTTCTTTTCAAATTTTAACTATGTCTTCAATGAACAGTAGCATAGCATATCATATGAAATTTTAAGTGCATAGGATTCACTAGCTAGACTGTATATTATACAGTTTAGTTTGTTGCTTTCAATTTTCATTTGGCTGCATGGCTGCATGCATTCTACAGAAAAGTATTCCTTTCCAATTTCAACTTTTACCTTTCGAAATCCATGACTTCATAAAAATTCTCTTTGCTGCAAAACATGCATGGTCATGGTCCTATTTCATTTTTTGAATTTTCTCTAATTGCACAAATTGAAATAGTGAGAAAATTGAACTAGATTACTTGTATGCGTATATGTACGTACATATATAAAGGTTCAATACTCGGTGACATAAAAGAATTTTTTCACCCCAATCAAATTAATATGAAAGACTACACTTTAAAAATACGAACCGTTACGTCATAATCATGTTTGCGCTTTAACGGATCCAACGACTCTAAATCATAGATCATAGTTCTGGATCATATTTCAATTGGATCGCCATGATAGACTTGTCTGGAGGCAAGATGTAGTGGAGAAGAATCGGACTTTCTTTTTAGTCCTACTTTTACTCCACTTCATTTACACAGTTTAGAGTAGAGACGCTCGCTAGCCTTTGCTTTCCCTTTTTTTAGCGTTGTCTTGGTTCTTTCGATTCCATCTCTGCAATGCGTGTATAATTGACATGCATGCATAAATTACATGCTTTACGAATATTGCAGCGCGGTATGATTATAGTGACCTGCTGTAACATGCTTATAATTAAGTTTAAATGCTATTTTAATTTCAGTTCAAGTAGTTATCAACGATTTTTGTTTATCAATCCAGTATTCTTGTTCAATACAATGTTTTGTACATACAAAATTATAATTTTTGGTTGGTTGTTTTTAGTAAGTAATTTGCCAGACAAAAAAATTAATTATTAAATACGCCTACAATTTTTTGAACGACTTCTTACACACGCATTCCAGAAAGAGATTCTCACAATGATTAGCCATGCCATTAGCCTAAAGAAAGAAGGGAAAGGGAAGGGAACAAGGGAAGTACGCATTTGTATAGTAAACAACCAACAAAGGAAAGCAGTATTTTTTTCCAAGTTTAAGTGTGAAATTGAAGTCGTGTTGAAACCTGTTGATAGTTCAGCACAGTTCAGCACGCTACATTCTTAGCGATTAGATGTTAGATGTTGGCGTCTTCGGTGTGCGTGGCCAGTGATTGTTCAAACCGAGGTCTTGATTCTTACGGAAAAGAGTATGTGATCGTTTTTCTCTTCACTCTTTGAATTTAAGTTTGCTTTCAAGTGATTTTTTTTATGAAACGCGGGTCGTAAATTGTAAGTACTACAAGCTAAACTTTATTGAGTTTTTAGTGCGTCTGAAGTTTTGTGTTTTGTCATTAAATTGTCTATCAAACAATTAGTTAATTTTAAACCAACTTCCGTCCCGGAACTATGTATTTCAGGTGCCCTCCTTCCAAGCTCAAACTCAACAATGGCCGCCGCCGCTGTTGTCCCTGCCCCCAATGAAGAAGACGGAGATGTCATTGTTGTGAGTAACCCGGAACAAGAAGTTGTGTTGGCGCCATTATCCGAAGAATTGATGCATGAATGGCGAACTAATAAACCAACCTTCGGACGACGCCACTACATGAAATACTTGTTGAATAGTGGTTTCAAAGCGGATGTGGCATTTTTGGTGAACGACGAGGATGATGAGGAGAAACCGATGACACTGAAGGCACATAAATCCATTGTCCGCTTCAAATCTGAATTCTTCGGTGCATTATTCAGTGAAAGATGGAAGAATCCCAGAAATGATGAGGACCTTGAAATGATAGATCTTACTTCAACTGAGTTGACAAGCAGTGTCTTCAAAATGTTTTTAGAGGTGAGTAATTTTTTTGCATAGACGTGTGAAGCTTGAAACTTGTTGCATTTTCATTTATTGGACATGTTCATGATTTTTCGGTATTTAATTTAATGTATGCTTTTTATATTTTGGCTTTTGTAGTATCTGTACTTTGGACAAGTCGTCCTTACCACGACCAACGTGTTGGAATTTTACTACATTTCTAATATGTATCAAATTGATGAGCTGAAGAAAAAATGCGAGGAATTTTTGAGGGTGAATATTTCCGAAGAAAACGCTTTTGTATCTTTTAATGCTGTGCTTCTTCATGACACCAGTCGCAAATCAGAAGTGTTAAATGATCTCATATCATTTTTCTGCGGGTAAGCTTTTTAGACACACAAAATTTGGCATTACTGTAATGATCTTAAACGGTAGAGAAGTAATTTAGTGGTTGAATGTAATTTGAATACTTTATTTGCTAACAGGAATGGAGAGGCCATGTTAGAAAGGTCAGAGTTTATGGGCTTTAACATGAGCCAGCTAGCCTTAATTTTCTCTCGTGGCACCTTAAGATGCTCCAACTTGAAGCTAATGCATTTTTGTCTGTGGTATGCTTACTGATCATCCTATCATTTAAGGTTAAGGTGATTTAATATTTTTAGTTTTCAATTGTAGTCTAATATAATTTTCTTCTGCTTTACATAGCTGGACGAAAAAGCATTTTGGTAAGAAGAAGCTTCACGATTTCGAAGAGTTGGACCGACTTTTTCGTTATGACCTTCAACTGAAGTGGCCGAGATACAGGCTTCCTGAACTGGTTGGTTTACTTCGATGGGCGGAGAAAGGCCAAGTATACGCTTGCGTCTCTTATTTATTTATTGAATAGCTAAAATCAAGAAATAATAAACTGCTTAATACCACATGATATGTTTTGAAACTTCAAAAGGGAATGGCGTTACCTCCAGCGGATCCTAACACAAAATATGAAGTATGGCGGTTTAAAGTTAAAACTAAACATAGACCGTGGAAATATCGTAGGAATTATACGGACCGTATCAGGTTGGTAATTTTAGAGAGATTTTTGTTAGTTACTATTTGCTATTTAGGTGTTCAAATCTTTTGACTCTTTTTAAAAATGTTTTTCTTACTTTACGGATAAGCTTCCGTGTTTCAGAGCCAATTTTACTAACTGGAATAGGTTTATACGGTGAGTTGCGTTACGAATCGTTATCTTACAACAGCTACGGAATGCGCTTACGCGGAGACGATGAAGACGACCCCCCTAAATACAATGTGAAAATACGCGTATATGTTCATGGAAAAAGCCACAAAGAGCTGATGTCGTGTTATCGTCGTGGTGGATCTGAATCAGACATGAATTCTAATACATCAGTGTACAAGGTTGAATTGAATCCAACTTACCTTCAACCAGACGAATGGTACACCGTTAGTGTGAGCATCTCTGTAAGTGATATCCAACTACTTAAGTTTTTAGGGCAAAGTAATACCGTAATAGTTTTACTGAAGTGAAATTTTTCTGTCATGTTATGATCAAGGGCCCGCCTAGTTATTCTGGAGACGATGGAGTTGAAGGAAAGGTGATCCGTTGTGGTAATGTGCCAGTTGTGATTCAGTTCAAGGAAGCTTGTAGTACAGATGAAGAAGCTAAACTTTCCAACGCAACTGGACTTCCGATCGGGCAGATTCCACAGCTCATTTTCAAGCTTGCTTCCAGCGATGAGGCGGATGATGACATTGAAGTTCTCTAACTAAGCTAGTTATGGAGTACGAAAATGTGAATTTTTTGTTAGATGTATGGATGTAAATCATTATATAATAACCGATTCTACCAATTTTGATTTTATGTGGCACGGACTCGTTAAAGATGTAGAACAATGTATAATGTGTTAGTACAAACATTTTAATTTCATTTGCAACATAATTTTCCTTTGTACTATATAGTCTTTATTGATTAGATTAAAAATTAAATAAGTTTTGATCTATTCAGTTACAAGTGGACCTTACATAAGTTTTACTATCACTGGTTAATAAAGCGGAGCGTAGAGTAATAATTTAGCATAAAAACGCATTTTAATTTTTCGAATGTTATAATCTAAGCTTATGCAATCATTCCATCATCAAATCAAGTTCAATTAAATGACTCATCTAACAATTGATCCAATAACATCTGATCTTTTTCTAACTCATCAAAGTTTTCAGGTTCATCTTGGCTAATTATCATGTAGTCATCTATTTTGGTTTGCGCAGATGGTACATTTCTTTGAATCATAGCTGTGGCGTTGGCTTCGTCAAAGTTATCCTTACTAAGGCCAGCTTTGTTGAGCACCTTCAGTTTTTCTTGCACCATTGGCCACAAAACGTCGTCCGCAGTGTCTTTAGCCACAAGATATTGCACTACGACGCTATCCACCTGGCCAATTCTGTGTGCTCTGTCTTCTGCTTGGACTAAAATCTATGAGATAATTTTTTTTTTAAACAAGTATGGGAAAAATATATCAACTATGTAATGTAAGTGAATGTGAAAATCTCAGTTTCTGATATAATTTAA
>JAQIWN010004768.1:0-10740 GCA_034699025.1 Entomobrya cf. arborea Gr-Col-00668 | reverse complement strand
CTGTAGAACGATGATAATGGAGTTTACTTGTATGTTTGAAAAGCTTACCTTGTACAACACATCAATACCAACCTTCTGCGGTTTTGGGGTAGACTCAGTGGAAATAGGAACTACACCAAAGAGGGAGACATTATAAAGCTGTTCATCTTCCCCAACTTCAGTTAACACTTTAAACGCAATGGAAGCATCGTTTTCTCCCAAACGAAGTCCGTAATTGCCATCCAACTTATTTCTCGCAATACCCCAGTCTTCAATTTTATGTCCTAAAACCACTCCAACATCCCTGAAGCTTTCGATATTTGACGTGAAATTGACATTCACATACAAATCGGTTAGATCGATGAACATTGCCTCTGCTTCGACCACAATTGGGGAGTCGTCTACATCATTTTGTCCAATTTGAACTCTGTTCAAGGCAAAAAAAACAGCAAGCAACAAAACTGATTATTCATTATTAATTTTGTATCTATTTTCACTTTAGCATCATATGTCATGTTGGCAGTCATTTACATGTAATTAAATTGTACCAGTTCTACTTTTTATTGTAGTCAGGATTCATATAGTATATTGCATGCAAAAACCATTTCCCAAACATTAGATGCATTTCAGCAGCGAAAACAAAACAGCTCTAGCTATTACTCATGACTGTCGGGGGTGAAAGCAGTACCTTCACCAGCGCTTTATATTGGACACAAATAGGCTGTGGTGAAAGTGGCCATAGCCAAGCACATAACTTCCATAACCAAAATGTTTTATAAGCAAGTCCTTTGTTTGTTTGAGTGAAAGCGTAAAATTCATGTGATACTTGAGTAATAATAGCATTGTTTCTAGAGCGAATTAGAGAACACTTGAGAGTGAACATGATAATTACCGAGCTGAATGTCGTGCGGATGTTTTATTAAAAGTCCCATCCATTGTAACCATTGGGTTGACAAGAGGATTGGCAAGAGTAGGAGTATTTGGCGGCGTGTCACTGTTACCCTCTCCCTCTTCTCCTCTCTCCAACTCGCTTTGCAAGATTCCACCATCTGGTTCTCCTAGTGCTTGTTGTTGTTGCTGCTCCTCCTCCTGTTCAGAGTCACTTTGTTTTGGAGTAACAACGGGTGATCCTATAAGGACATGCAGTGTTCCCTCCAAAGCTTCGTTGACAGAACAATTAAATGTGCTGTAGATCGAAGTATTTCCTAATGCTTCACTGCCCCAAACAAGCACTGCCTCGCCATCAACAGACTCTTGATTCTTTTCCCACTATTTTTTATGGTCATGGTGTTCATCGGTAAATAATCCGTACGTGAGCACGCAATAGCCAGCATAGAAAAAAAAACATCACATTAAAATCATTCCGTAATACATACTGACACGTGTGGGCATGATCAATTAATCACTTTACTGGTTAAAAAAAAGTTTGTAAACAAGTCGTATCGTAATAGTCTGTAAAAATATGTATTACAACTTAGAATAACATGTCATTCTAATCGATTTATTCACACGTGTTTTACACCCATTTTACCTTAAATGGTTTAATGTTGAATTCATTCAATTTGTGGTGCCTTACCTTACAGTCCGCTTGGTAAACACGATCCACGCTTCCTGTAGACTTAAAATTCATCGAACCTCCAAAATAGTCAAAATCGTCGTTAAATGTAGCATCAATGTTTACATCTGCAGTGTCACCCAGTGACACAGTAGATGATTTCAATATGAATGAAGGCATTTCTGCAGGATGGTAGTTGATTTGGATGGATTGTCCAGCTCTAAAGGAGGAAACATTGAATTAATATAATTATGTCAATAGCAAAAGGAAAATGTTGACCACTTTAATTTACTTCAAAAAGGGTTCCTGAGACTTGATCTTGAACTTGCTATCAATCACAGTAAGACGCGATAAAGTTGGAATCCGGTTTCCAACACTTATTCCAAAACTATTAGTATCTGGTAGTTGTCGCAGTAACTCATACGATGATTTTAGGTCATCCCCAATGATAACGTTGTACTTGGCTTTTGCATTCAGCTCAAAATTGTTCCATTTTTCGAGTAGCCATGACGAGTCACCTGAAAAGGAGCCGTTGGGGGCTTGTCCGTGAATCCGTAAAGCTTTCACTTGTAACCAGGAATCGTGTTTCCTATCCAATCATAAGTAAATTTAATCGGATTACAAAAGTACAACAACGATTTGTGACAGGCAGTAAGCTGAAATCGTTTGTGTGTATAGAATCTACGGAACTTACTCAAGTAGCATACCACCACTAAAAGTTGAAAACCCATTAAATGGAGATAATCCAGTTACAGTGTACTCCAACTTGTCATTATTATCTTCACTTGTTCTGTCAATGCTGACAGCCCATTGACTTAACCCTTCAAGTGTTGTATTCACCTGCAAGATGCGTTTCGAAGAAAAAAGTAATTGATGGATTTCAGGGGAAAGCGATATGCTCATAAAAAAAAGTTTGCAATCATAAATCACTGTATTTACCTTAACGCTTAAAGCTTTGAGTACGTTTTCTTCTACAGGAAAGTCGAAATTCAAATCCGCCCACATTTTGATCCCATTTTCCCAGTTCATCTCCCCCAAACCAGTCACTTGGTGATCACCCTTTTTCTCTGATGTAGCACTTATCTCACCTCGTTGTGTGGTGTCACGGGATGCAAATGTTGCTGCAACTGTACCTGTAATCTAAGCAAGTTCAATTGTGACATGACTTTAAGTAATCAGGTCACACATTATATGCTATTCTAAATGTATCGAATATCTTTTCATCTCAAATGCTATGATTTTATTATTATGTCGGATTTTTTGTGTTAAACATTTTGCTTAAGCCCATCAAAAAGATGTTCCTTGTTAATAATACATCATTGTATATGTTAGCTATCTGGCTACGGCTACACGGCTGGGGTAACACGACATTTTTTGGACATCATTATGTTATTTCTAAATTGACAAGTGGTAGCACATGCGAAAGATCAAAATAAATAAGAAAGGGTGACACATGTCAAAAAAAATGAATGAAATGTTTCCCAGTCGAATGAAGTAGAATGTGCCACCCAGACAGATTTTTTTAATACTGGTAGCCCGTAGCCAACCCAGTGTTTTAATATATGACACTAACTGACAGAATTGACGAAATAAAAACAAGGAGTGAGAGATAAAAACATGTCCTGTTCTTTCGATTTCATCATGTCGTGTAAATAGAGTAAAAGTCAAAACGGGTTCTTTTGTTGGAAGAGACGAATTGGAGGACACTAGGACACAAATGAAAATTGTAACTTTTGTAGTGACATCATCACAAGATCAGATCACACCGCACAAATGTTCATTCTCTCGCTCGTGTAAAATGCAAGATGGACCAAGTCTGGGAAAGTCTACTTTTTTCTCAGCGCCACCATCACAACGATCATATTATTGTTATGTAACCTTTTCTTTAAATAACTATTCTTTTACTCTGATGATAGTCAGTAGTTTTGAATAAGCCACTATCCCTGTTTTACATGGTCACACATGAATGCACACGCATACAAGATGATTCTAACATAATTTAATTTTTCACAAATAGTCAGTGGTGAGTGACGGACAGGATCAGAAATTGACATAAAGAGAAAATAGTCATGTTTGTCGACTAACTAAACATGTTTGTGCGTACATGTGCGAGGGCATTTGCCTTTCTTGTCATTTTGTTTGTTTTCCAACCAAAAAAAGTTGAATGAAAATGATTCAAAAGGCACGATAACAAAATGACCCTGACAGCTTGCGTGTGTATTAGAAAACGGGAGACAGAGCGAGACTGATCGTGAGACTGAAAAGGGTGAAATCTTTTGCAAGTTTTGAATTTATTTATGATGTTTGTATGGTACACATGTGTAGGAGTGGGTGGGAGGTTTGCATCATCACTCGTAAGTACACAAGGCAGAATTGAGGAATGATGTCGCAGTTCAAAGATAAAATTAGAATGTTGCAGTAGCAAGTGAATCTACAATTACAATCTACAACCTAAGCAACATGCTTGAGCTCCATTGAAAGAAAGGAAGTTGGCATGGAACAGGAAGTACGGGAGACCCTTTATCTACAGACACACATGTCTGAGCTTTCACTTTTGTTTTTAAGGTAAAACCGAGTAACTGAATAAAAAAAGTTGCAAAATAACTGTAGGCACTTAAAGCAGTATATCTACAACCCTGTATCATATTGTCGTTTTTAAATGGTAACCACCAATTCAGCCAGATACTCTTTGTTTGAAAGACTATTCTTCTGATTTGCTCTACAATTTACGTAGTCTGTCTGCAAAACGAAAGGATGGAAGAATCATTATTTTGCTCCTGGCAAGAATTTTAACCTGGAAGAGAATGTAAATATGAATATTATGCATAATATGATACTTAACATTACGCCCTGCGTCTCCGAAATCATTATCGTCAAAGTCGAGGTGAAGGGGTAAAGTGCGAAGACTTTTTTTTCCTCATGTAAATGCAATGTGAGTACAATAATATACCAGCAGATGACTGAAATAAGTGTGGGAAAGCACGTGAAATGTGAAAGTACTAAAAATCTTCCTGCTGCAGCTGAATTGAGTAAGTCAATGTACCTTGCTTTCGTTTGCTTACTTATTTTCACATATATATTTAACTTACAAGGTAGACTTTTTAAGTGAAAACTAAATGATTACCGAATTCCAGACCATTTTGAAGTCATGCATACTATATTTTTATAAAAAGGCTAGAATTAATTTTAATGTACCAAACAACTTTAATTTTAAAGTAGAATATTTCTAAATGTTATCTTTTGGAACCGAAATCTAAGCTTTAAAATAGCTTAGAATAAGTAAATCTCGCGCTTTCATCAACTGGTAGTGTAATATCATACCTTGTTTGTGGTACTCTCATGCAACATAATATAAAATATTTACATAATGAGTCGCAGTGTGTGTCTTTGTATTTCGTTTTGCATGTGTATGATCATAATCATGATGACGATGATTATCGTCATCCCACTGCCAAAAAAATGGTACACGCATACACACACCACAAAACAACACATCACATTGTCGGGGTGAACGGAAGATGATCGAAAATGCAAAAGAAGCACACACTCAACAACAGAGCAGAGGAGAAAGGATGTTAGAGATTCGCATATTACATTACTATTACATAAAAACTTTGTACGTGTCTCTGCGTGTTTCTCTAGTCTTCTTCCCAACATCTCTTGCATACATACTATTTGTAACAAATGTGGGACAGAAATGATACTGTTCCGGGGGAAAATTAACATATTACTCATCTCCGAAAATGCCTTTGGCATTATGTTCCCTTCCACTTCCACATTTTCCAGTAAATGAAGAAAAAAAATCTGTAATGGTGTTGCCAGTCGTTTTCGCACTCACATAGTCTGTGTGTGTGTAAGTATCACATCAGACAAACACATAACATATTATCCAGTAATAGAAATATGGCATCATCATCACGATCATCGTCATCATATCATGAACGCCAAAAATCAAAACCTAACCAACTGTCGTTCCCGTTGTAGTGTGACATATTCTTTTACACTGACTTGGTTTGGTTTCCATGCTAAAATGCACACTCGGGGATTCTGCATCTCGATAATGATATGCAAATGTGAAATTTCAATCTGGTCTCTTCCTCCTCTTTATTCTTTACTCTTCCAAAATAATATCATCATTTCATTTCACAACAACATGTTTTTCTGGGTTTGTGAAGCACTGTCGCATAATATATGTAAGTTTTAGGATACAGGTACAAAGATCATCTTCATGCTTTTTAGTCTTCTTCTTGACTTTTTTCCATCTTATTTATTGCAATGCGTTATTTTACTGATTTTTTTTTCATTCACACGCCCGTCTGGAATAAAGATAAATAAGAAGAGTTTATCGCTTACTTTGGAAGGCCATCCTTGTTGAAGCTGTGCAACCAAATCAATTTCAACCTCATCTTCACCATTTTTGTAAGTAATCATGGTATCCTTCATGTCGTCGGGTGACTCATCATTTTCCTTGGTGTCGGCACGTATTTCTATTTCTCTAAAAATTGAATCCCAAAATATATATAATACTTCGATCCATAATATCACATCTTATAATGCCCCATTCAACGATTGAAACTCATACTTTCATTACTATAATTATTATTATTTATATCAGCTTTTAAGATAATATGAAAGTATTTTTATTATCATTACTGAAAGCTCTCGATTGGAGTGCTGAGAGTCATGCTAAAGTGACTGGGTTGAAGAACAACATTAGTTGCCAGCTTTTGAAAGGTAACAGAGACAAGTTCCACATCGGCTGAGTAGGAACCCTCACCCTCATTATGGGCGTACGTCAAGGATCCGGACTGTTGCTCAAGCTTTTCAATCGGAGTGCTCACTTCCAAATTCCCGCTGAAGTATTGTGGCAGTTGATTGTTCCACTGTGACGTGACAGAGTACTAACAATGACAGCATCAGTAGTAGCAATAACCCAACCAACCAAATATCAGAGATTAATTAAAACAAAAATAAAAGCAAAATGTATATTCGTTCAATAGATTCATGCTTTAAATAGCTATTTCTCTGATAAATATTACATTTTTTTACAACTTTCAGCTAGAAACTTTATAGTAAACCCTTTCACTAACCTCTTGCTGGGATGGATGATGAGATATCGCTCGAACACTCAGCTTTCTTTCAACTTCACTGCGATCAAGTGATGAGTGGAATTCCGCAGATAGCCTGTCCGTCCAAGTAGGAACGTCAATATTCGCTGTTAATGTTTGCTCTTTTGCTTCATTCTAGCTTTGAAAAACATGATAAAGGTTACATTCATAAAATAA
This sequence comes from Entomobrya cf. arborea Gr-Col-00668, assembly GCA_034699025.1. NCBI lineage: Eukaryota > Metazoa > Arthropoda > Collembola > Entomobryomorpha > Entomobryidae > Entomobrya > Entomobrya cf. arborea Gr-Col-00668. Next base: position 3,921 of record JAQIWN010004768.1, on the reverse strand, counting down.
AATTGTGTTCAAGAGAATGTGAGTATTGTCTACTAGAGCCATTAGCAAGCAGGGAGCTTTTAAAAATACATTTTTAGAATAGTTGCGCCAGCATCCATGATTCAACTTTTCAGCTTTATTTTTTTTAAAAACACTATATTAAGTATAATTACGGAGTAAACATGTTTACTTTCGCCAAGCTAGGCAACATTCGTAAAAACAATGTAATTGCTATGTAAGCAGTACATCACAAAAAAATCTATAACTAGGAGACATACTAGCAACACATGCAATTGTTTTCAAAATTCTAAGTCTAAAATCTGTTCCTTTTTATCATAATGAAAGCACCAAGGCACTTTCACTTAAAAGTCATGTCATAAGTATGACTACAACATGAATTATCGAAGTACTAACTTTTCATACTAACTTTTATTATTCTAGGGTTTCTGTCTATCATTACCAAAAAACATTCTTATGATAAAATACTGCTGGGTAACAACAACTTGGCGAATATACACATAATATGCATTCATGTTTTTAGTTTTTGTACTCTTAAAATAACGTCCTTGAAAAAGTAACAGCAATAGTTAATTAGCTAAACACATTACCATATATCGTGTAAAATCGTTTTATTTCTTGCCATAAATCTTCCAGACATAATTTTGTTAAGGAAAAATACAAACACGAAAAAGAAACCTTTATTTTCAAATATAATGTATTTACTTTTACTACATAAAACATTTTGTTTTTACTTTTGTGTCGTCGTCATCATTGCCATCATTTTCATCCTTCGTTTTCTACTCTACATGATCGTCTCAAGGGAAAGTGAGTTTTATTTACTCACTTTACAACTTTACTTATTCCTAATTCCCGACAACGACAAAACTCATTAAAATGGGATAACCACACATTGTACTACAAATATGAATGTATTACAAGCAAGTTGTCGAGAGCATTTTCTGGGAGACAGCATAATTTCATTTTATTATGGTTTGTTTGTATTGTTATTATTATTATGATTACTATATACTTCACTTTTTCCATTTGCTACTTTCGCCTCCTTTACCATCATAACCACATTGTCAACGTCATCATCTTCATCACTCCCACTAACAACAAAAACAGAAAGTCTTAACCACCATCCCTGCTTTTATTATTTTCTACTGGTATTATGCTCACATCCCCATCATCATCAACAATCATCTTAACATGTTGTGCCCTTTAAGTAGTCGCTTTCTCCGAGAACATCCATGTTAAATTCTTCCTCACCCCTACTCCTACTAAACCTCACCTTTACCGCATAAGTTAAAAACCTTTTTGTTCCACATACGTTCACCATTTCAAAGCCAATAGGTAATGTGAATTCAGACCTATAACAAAATGGGGACCAAATGTGGCTTTGCGACAAAACGCTTACACATCACCCGTGTTTTCCGTAAGCAGAGAGATTTCATTTAAAAGAACAGCACGTATAATAAGCAGAATATTAAGTAACGCACACAGAAAAAAACAAGCTTTAGTGCCCACTTCTTCATATACAAAATGGTTTAACTTCAATTGAGACGCTAACAACAACAATAGCAGCCTTCACCCCAATAAAACTTGTCTCTGCGTGTCTGAAAACGTGTCCACTTTTCTCTTTTACATTCTTTAGCTTGTTCCGTGTTATTTTGTTCTTTGCGGTTTGTGTTGTTAAAAGTTGCCTACTTATTATGATTATTGTGATACAAGTAGACAGATATCTACTTATTTTGTTGTTGCTGTTCTACCAAGAAATTTTTATTGTGCACAAGGTTGCCTTCAACTTTTACGTGTTGTCCTAGAAAAAAAGATGAAGACATGCAAGAGAAAAGTTGAGAAATCAAGTGTAAGTACAGTAGCGACATTATAGGAAAATGTAAAGTGAAAACGTATGCATGTATTTATACTTGGGTTCACGAGCATGCAAACATTTAAAATGTTTCTGTTATAATGAAACATGTATATAGTTGTTTTTGACTTTAACTGTGACTATTGTAAATAATGCATCTACAACTGGAGAAATTTTGGCGGCAAGTAGCTAAGGAACTATCATGTTTACTATAATGAATACGCAGTTGTGCTATATTAGTAATGATGAAATGCTATATTATATCAATACACCTATTTCTGTACATAATGTCGTGTACGTGATTTATATGGTAAGTTGTATTGTAAATGTAAATAAACGTTACAAACCTTTTTTCTTACAAACATATGAATACATACGCGATACACATATAAAAGCATTTTTTTGCGTAGAATGAGGAGCAAGGTGAAAGCCAAAGACGAGGAAAGAATAAAAAAAGTTGAAAGAAAATAAGGACACACGACATCAACGCTGCATTGTAAACACGTATAATGAATAAAATGTCGACGATGATGATTTTCTTAGTTTTTTTGCCAAGTAATGTATGTATTCTATTTTCGTATTTGAAAAAGGTGTACTTGCCAAGCATGAGGTTATTGTTGTGGGGGTGGTTGATTGTACTTGTTTTCTTGGTTGAAATGCTGTTCCATTTTTAGCTAGCATAAAGGCAAGTTTGCATACAAAAAAAAAATCATGTATGAAATACAGACGACGACGCGACGACGTAAGTATACAGGTGAGTTTGCACGTAGTAAAACATTTACCAAACACCAAACAATTCAGGTAAGGTGGGTATAGTCTCCTTGATAGAAGTACTAAATATTTGTGCTTGTATATTATATTTAGAGAGTAAATGAAAAAGGCAAAAAAAATTAAGGAGAAAGAGAGTAAAACAAGAAAGATCAATAAATGCAAATTGTACAAAAAAACGGAAAAGTAAGAAAAGTGGCACAAGAACAACAACGATAAGCAATGAACGGCCCACACGCATAACTGTGTGTTTACAGAAGTACATAGTCCAACAGCTAGAGGAGACCAAGCCAGACCATTCAAAGCCTTCGTTGCGGGTAAAGCGCAATGTTCATAAGTCACGAGCATGTTAAGTTGACATCGACGCAGTCAACTTTCTGTACGAAATATATTCAATAAATTGTATCGTTAGTTAGTTTAGTTTATAGTAAATTTGTTTGTTTGAAGGGCAACAAAAACGTAGGTTGGGAAGGCACTAAAGATGCATTTTAAAATGTTGTGATGCGATTCAGAAAAACTGCGAAAAACTTAGCATACAGGCTTTATCTATGAAATTAAAATGCAAAGCAAAAAAAAAACTTGCCTCTAATTTGGTACTGATGCTGCAGTTAGTGCCTTGATAAACAAGCTCAAAATTTTGAACTGGAAACTGATCTACGACAGAGCCAGAGGAGAGGTCCCCATCGTCATGGGAGTCTTGATAAACAGCTTCAGCTCCTTCATCAACGTCACTGTCAGGGGACTCTGAGACCAGTTGGTATTCTAATTTCACCACTTTGGCCCACTTTATCGGAGAGTAGAAGTGGAAAAGTTGACTTTTAGGTACGTTCGCTCCATTGTTTCCGGCATTTGCTGCACCATAATCGTCGTCACCGCCACCACCGCCAAAATCATCTTCTCCATCCGTTGTACCACATGCCTCAAACGCAGCATTTTCCAGTTCTTCAGCCACCAGTGCTTCATAAATGGATTGGTCTCCGTATCGGACAACTAGCCCTCCCTGAGAATATTATACCAAATAACATTATCATACCTGTAACAAGAATACCTTAGCATTTCAAACTAATAATACTAATAATAGCCATTTTGCATCCTTTCTGAAATCCCGTGTCGGAACATAATAATCAAAAAATTCATTCCATATTATGCAGAATATTGAGAACAACTGGCGCTTAGTTTTTTTTGAAAAGGATCAGATCAAACCTGTCTCTTTGTACGTCTTTGGCTACTTTATTGTTGAGAGAAGGGCATTCCACAGGGAAATTACAGTGCGTACTCCATGGTACATTGTGTGTATCATTATT
>JAQIWN010004767.1:0-10741 GCA_034699025.1 Entomobrya cf. arborea Gr-Col-00668 | reverse complement strand
AGAAGTCATACAATTTTCAATTATGGATGCCACATAAATTGTCGATCTCACTCTGTCCAATACTCCAACCTGTCCGCAAAGAAATTCCGTTGGTCTTAAAGATTTAAACAACCGTTATAAATACAGTTTTCTTCCATTCAATTTTGTTGGCATATTACTCCACCGAAGCAGCAACTCTTTGCTAACATTAATCGTACGAGGAGCCATTGGCAATGATACCACAAGAATCAAAATGCAAATTAAACCCACAAATGGCACTGCTGGATAAAAAAGTGGAACATAATGCCCCAGCCATAAATAGATAAACAAAATGAAAAAAATCAAAATGTGGAAACCAAATCCTATTATTGTAGCAACAAATACTGAACTTGGTTGAAGAATAAGTGAGTGTAGCACAAGAAGTCTTTGGTAAATTTTAGTAACGGTTGAAGAGTCTGTCCATGAGAATATTTAGTTGGAAGACTGCACAGGGTCTTTAAATGTGTTAAATGAACTGTACTGGTGTAAACTAGTAATACACAGACTACCGTTATTCCTGTTAGAAGTTCTAAAAATAATAACCAGTGAAAAATCACAGAAGTTACGAATTCCAACACAAAAAAAGGTACGATCTTGATTCCATCGAACGGAACTTGTAATCTACAACTACTGGTAGCATTGAACAATTTAAAATTTGAAGGCTACAAAGTATTGCCAGTAAAGTGCCAGCGTCGCTGATCAGCAGAACCATCGTTATGCCTAGACAACCAACAAGATCTTTATACCAAATACACTGACAGTTTTTAGAAATCATCAAAAAGTTTGGAAGGAATTTAAAATGAATGTTCAGATAATATACAAGGTCGGATCCATATATGTAAATACATAGGTCAAAGGCAAAGACGACAGCAGAAATAAGTTGGGTAAAAAATGTCATAAAAACTTGATCGGCATATTTGTGTATTAATCTTCTAATGTCAATTTTTCCGAACAGCATAAAAGCTATAAAATTTAGTCCGAGTAGTAAATTTAGAAAATTGATGGCAGCGGGAACGAAACCTCTGACTATATTTACCGGTTTACTTTGGACGTAGAGCTTTAGTAAGACAGAATTAAAACTAACATAAGGTTTTGACCGAAATAGGAATTGTTGGATGAATTGATAAATTTCTAAAGATTTGAAAATCAATGGAGTTGCCATGCCGATGTTTTTAGTTTTGAAGTTAAATGAGAACTTTAAGCAAAAGCTACAAAATTAAATTATTGGATAATTTCTGATCGTGGAATAATCATTTGTTAGGTCAAAGCAGTTGTCTACATAGTCAAAGTTTCGAAATAACTGAACCAGGAATAATATTTTATGTTATTTATACATTTTTTTTTGTTTTTTCTAAAAACTGAATAATTTTATCAAAAATTCATATGTTTAGTAAAATATTGCCAATGAAGTACTCTGGAATTGTATTTGGTACTGTATCAAAAGTATCAAAGTTTTTGAAATGAAAAATATAGACGAAATTCAAAAATACAGATACCTTATGCTTTATTATTTCATCAACAAACCCGTGTGGAAAAACTCTCCTATGTTAAAATATGTTAAAATATGTTATTTTAAAAGGAGTATGCTCATTACGTGGCCAATTTTGTACCTTTAACAGGAGACACAGTTTTGGCGTCTGTCGTTTTGTAAAATAATTCAAGTTTTTGGTGACTCATGTTCAAATTTAACACTTAGATTACTAAATCGAAACACAAGAAACACAATAAATTGTATCCTTTTAGGTTGCAATGCAAAGTATAACAGTGTTTACCTCTTCTCTTCGCTATAATTTGCTTCTCTTGAAGCAGAAAAATACATTAAATCAACACTGGGCGACATAACATGATTAAGCCTGATCACGTAAAGCTTTCTAAAATATAAAACGTCACAGTCACAGTAGTAACAACCAGCCTTAATAATAACATCATTAAATTTGTAATTTTACAGTGTTCGTATTACCATTTCTTCTACCAGACCTTTGTTCAACAGTATACATATTTTTTAAACTAATCTAGTGGTGGTATATGTTCATAACATTACATTACTTACTGAACCAAATCAGTGTTTAAAGTTAGATGTAAATAGTCTAGCTAAAAACGTTCTAGTAACAAAACATTCAAGAAACGTTGCCAAATAAACAATTATAAGGGTTTTGAGGACACAAAAACCACTGTCGTCCTAAACCTATTTAAGTGTCGCTCAAACAGTTTTCTTCCAACTCAATAAAGGAAAAAACCGTGAAACGAATATAGATGGCTGAAAAAAATTATTTCAATAAAGCCACGCATTCAAAGCACTACTTTAATGCAACGATTTACCAACTACAATATTTACTTAAACAGCGAGAGTCACAGTAACATATAAACACAACCATGTAACTATATTTCATGGATTGATTTATAAAAAAATACGTCTTAAATCATTAACCAAAAACAAATTTGTGGTGATAATATTATTAGCTAGATACCAAAAAAATAGTTAAATTACACTTATTTCTTAGAGCACAACCTGCTTAGTTTTAAATACAAAAAGAAAAGTCCGTTGTAAAACGAACCGAACCAAACAAGGAATTCTAGCTTTATCCATTTTATGATACGGTCCAATATTTAGGGAAATTGGTGCACAGCTTTTAAAAAATCGTTGATTCCACTTATCGTCTTTTAGTACGTTGCATTTTTGCCGCTTCATTTTTAATATGATAAATTTGGAGACTCTTAGACACTGACTTCCAATTAAAAGTGGTACGCACATCACACATACGATTGCCACTATGGTTACGACCAAACCAAGTTTAAACAGTTCGTTTAAATGCTGATCAAAAACTAATAACGCATACAACAAAGCTATTATTGCAGTTGAAGTCATTAATTCATAAATTGGCCAAACAAAATCTCTATAGCAATGATTTACAAGATTGGCAAATAGTTGAATACTTCTGTAGCATATAGCAGTTTCGTAGCATTGACCAGATTTTTTACTTAACAAATTTCTTTCTACTGAATATTTCATATAGACTAAATAACTAGTAATTTGGTTCATGCTCGCAAGCATTGTTGCGGAGCCTATAGAAGATATAACTCCAATTGGAGTCGTGAGTAAAGTGCATAAAATGTAAATATATGCTCTAAATTGAAATGATTCACAGGAATAAAAAACATAAGAGTAAATTTTGTTATTGTAAAGACATGAAAATGGAATCGAAATTACTGGAATAATTAGAGTATATAAAGTAAGTACAATGGCATAAACAAAGCAAATACAGACACATAACGAAATCGAGGCTCTTCTGTGGCCAATGGTTACATTTTTCGGAATGCTTGTTTGAACGGACGTAGGAATGACTGAATTTGTGTTGCTGAACAAAATGTTTAAAAGACAACAAAATTCAATTGTCAAGTATTGGTAAGCGATAAACACTGCAAATGAAGAAACACATGATACAATAAGAAATCCGTGGAAAACAATTTCAAAGAGGTTGTGCTCTGCAGTAAAAAGTAAGCTACCTAGTATTTGCATGAATGATGAAATAAAAAGTAAAATATACGCTGTGAAGAACGTCATAAATCTTCGTCTCTTATGCCTCGTCACTACGACAACTTGACGCCAACTTGCAAGTTTTAAAGGAATCATGGGAAGAAATTTGTGTGCCAAATATGATCCAAAATAAAGCAATATAAGAACTGATTTGGATGTCATTTTATCAAACAATATTACAATTTTAAGTATGTGGCACTAAACTCGATCAAATTTTTACTGCTGGTAGAAAGGTGGAACTGTATGAAATACGACAATAAAGTTATTATAAGACTTTAAAAATGACACGCGAAAATTTTTTTATGTCGAAGTAATCATTGACCAGACATTTAATTACTGCTGGTGTTATTAAAATTAAATCTTATCAGATCTTAGTTGTAAATCTTATTATTCAATACCCATGTACCAAAACAAAAATTTGCTTCACTTTCAGGTAAGCAAAGTCAACTGAAGCTTATGGGAGTAAATTGAGCTTACAAATGAAAAGTTCGTAATATACCTTTGAATTTGTTTTTTATAAAACATAATTGACAGCCATGTCGAAGCCATTAGATAGCTATGTATCTTCAAACCAAATCAAATTTAGGTCATTTCTTATGCAAATACTTATTATAAAAGAAAATATGTTTTAACAAAATTTAATATTTGCAGGAATAAGTATTTCCCGCCTTACGCTTGGAAATATTTCAGAAAATTACATAAATATTTGTTAAAATAATGCCTCCTGTTCCATGTTTTAAATATTTTGGTTCGTTAAAAAATACCTGATTGTTATTATATAAAACGTCATTCAATGTCAATGGTCGTTTATAAACCTAATGTGCTAAAATTATTAGATTGCATGATATGTTGTTTTGGTATAGGAAATGATTTATAGGATTTTGAAATTTTCATTTGGCAGTTGAACTTTTAAAATCGGTAAATATACATCTGACAGCTTGACTGCTGAAATTGTAAATTAAATTATAACAGAAGTTTAAAGTACTACTATGTAAGATTTAACTTTGTTAACAATCAAAACAACGCATAATGTTTTTCAAATTGAAAATGCTATAAATTTATTTTCATCTTTTGTTTTGAATTTTTAGTGACAACTAATCGATCAATCATTAAAAATGCAATAACTTTTCGAGTGTTGTTTTTATCTGAAATCAACCTTAAAGTTGTAAAAAGTAAAAAATCTATCATAAGGTTGTATTTACATCTGACTCTCAGTTTATCCTAATTTCCGCATCTACCGATTTTCGGTCTCTTCAAATGGCATATCCTATTATGCACTTTATCTAGATGTCTTAATGGTGGCGAGAAAAAATTATAAGTTGCGGTTGAAAGCTCTATAAAAATAACTCAAATATTTATGCAACAAAAATAATACAATTTACCAAAAGTATTTTTGTGATTGTCTGATGATGCGAGTAACTAGAAAATGTAGAGATTCACAATGACCGAAAATAAATTTAAGAAGTCGAAAGATGCGGAGAATGGTTTTTGGGTTTGTCGCCCATACTTTATTTGTATATGATTTGTAAAGTGATTTAAACCTATTTTAAAAATTGAAGTGCTGACTCGTAAATAAAAAAGTTCTTAAGGAGTAACAATTGAATAAATTAATGCAATAAGGTTTTTATTCCGTTCCAATATAATCGAAAGAAAACTGTTTGAAAGATATTATCTCCTAACAAAATGTTAGGCAAAATTGATTCACATATTTTATTTTATAATTACTATGGGCTTAAGGATTGCATTTCTGTTGCATGATATGAATATAATATTAATCATTATTGTTTACATTGTTATGTATCTTTACTTTTCTCAATAATTAAAATTCCCAAGTAATGCGTCCTCTTTAATTTAAATATACTTATGTACAAAAGTTTCGAATACTAGTAAGCATGTCATACAATTTTCAACTATCGATGCCACATAAATTGTAGACCTTGCCCTGTCCAATGCCCCAACCTGCCAACAAGGAATTACCGTTAGTCTTAAGGATTTAAAAAGCCTTTTCAAGTACTTTTTTCCACCTGCAAATTTTTCTGGCATGTTGCTCCATTTTCGAATTAAATTTTTACTCATCTGAATCGATAGTGGTGCTAACGGTAGAGAGACGACCAAAATACAAATTAAACCAACAAATGGAACAACTGGATAAAACAGAGGCGACATAATACCCCAACCATAAATCGATAAGCAAAATGAAAAAATCAAAATGTAGAAACTGAATCCCATTATTGTTGCAACGAATATTGATGCAGGCTTCAACATCAATGAATGAAGAACAAGAAGTCATTGATAAATTCGTAATAATGGCTGAAGTGTCCGTCTATGAGAATATTTAGTTGTTAGATAAGATAGGGTTCTAAGATGCGTTAGATGAATGGTTACAGTATAAATTAGTATAACACAGACTACAGATATTGCGGTAATCATTTCCAACACAACCTCCCAGTGAAAAACAATCGAAACGATGAACTCCAGTATAAAGAAAACGTAGGACCTGGATTCTTCCGGCGGGAAAATGAAATCAATGGCTACTGGTAACATTGAACAATTCAAAATTTCAAGTCCACTAATCATAGCCACTAAAATGGATGTGGAACTTAGTAGAAAAATCAGAGTCATTCCCAGACATCCTACCAAATCTTTATGCCATATGTACGGGCTTTGTTTGCAAACCATCAAAGGATGTGGAAGAAATCTAAACAAAATGTTCAAGTAGGCCACACCGTCAGACGCATAATAGTAGAGGTCCAAGTCGAAAGCAAACGCGACACTGCAAGTTAGTAATCCAAAAAATGTCATGAAAATCTGGTTAGCTTGTGTATGTATGAGCCTTTTGACGTCAATGTTTCCGCTTAGCATAAACGCTAAAAAGATTAAGCCTAGAAGTACATTATGAAAGTTGAAAGTTGCGGAGATGAAGAACCTCAACTTATCTTTTAGTTTTGTTTGAACATAAAGCTGTTTTGAGACAGGATCAATGCTAGCAAAGGGTTTTCGATGAAATACTTTGTGCTGGATGAAATCAAAAAGCTCAAAAGATTTGAAAATTAGTATAGTCACCATAGTCAAATTTTAATCAAAGGATTTTAGAACAAACACAAAATAAGTTTAGGTGATTGCATTAGTCTTGGATTGGAGAACACAATTTTGATTCTGCTTAAAAATGTTTTAATCGTAGTTATTTTTTCCGATAGCCATACTAGAATATTTAAGCCTGAATAATTTATTTGTTTTTTGCTTTACGTGGGTGATATTTTTTTGTTTTAAATCAATATTTTATTTTATTTTGTCAAAATGTTCGACGACGTTCTTCAAAACAAATAAAAAGAGCTTATCAAGCTACATATATTATATAGTTTGAAGATAAATGAGAAGCTTTTTAGCTTTGAACGAATCTAAAATAATATCTATCTATTGTATAAAATTGTGGAACATTTATTGACTTTTGTATTTTTTACATATCATGTTTATTAGTGTAGACTTGTCCTCAACTCTTCCCTAGAAAATCACCGATGTCGCAGTTATATCTTTATTAGCCAATTTTGATTGAAAGAAGTCTTGTCAAAATTTAGTCATTAGTCAAAAATGCATTAAAACTATGAAAAACGTTAAGTGTAGTTTTTGAGATGCTTATGAAAGAATCGATCGCTTGGTTTTTGCTTTTTGAGAAATTACAACACAAAAATTCTACAGTTATACATATGTTCACAATCCAGTTGCGTAACATTTTATCTCAATTCTCCTTTTTCTTTTTTTCTCTTCATTAATAAGTTCGTAATTTCAATTTTACTCGGCTTACTCACTTATTAATTATATCTATTTTTGTCAAATGTTTAAATATTTTCGAAAAACGCAGTATGCATCAGCGTATCATTAACGCAGGATTGTCCATTAAAAATGTTGACCGAACCAAATATGAAACTGGCCAATACAACGGTTTAAATCTAAATGTCATCGTCTCCACCTTCTTTCTCGCATTTTAAACCGAATTTCAATTGAAGTTATGGGTGCTATAATCCTAATTTCAACACATTTTTTTGTTACTTTCATTACTCTAACACTAAACATTTCGTACTCTATCTTCTCCTTCGTTTTATTTGGCACGACACAACTTTTAAAGAGGAACTAGTTAAAAGAGGTCGCTCAAATGAAAATCATGACACAAATAAATTAAAGCTTAAAATGGTTTAATCAATTCGAACTTAAATAAAAAAAATTCGACTGGAAAAAGAAGTCAGGAGTCGTCAAACTTACCAAAGAAAAACAACTTGTTTACACTAAATTTAAACCAGTAACATAGGTTGAAGTACATGTTTTTGCGAATTATTTCGACAAGAAGTTTACAAATATTATTTTCAGGCCAGGTGACTGCTTTGGTATTTACCTGTAAGCTTGGACAACCTATTTTCATATTTCAACAAAATTGTTTTTAATTAAATTCAGATTCTTTCAAAAGTGAATCTATATTTGTTTCGCAAAATATAATTAGTTCTGGAAATAAATCCTTTTGAGAGTGAGACGTCAGAGGATTAAATAATATTTTTTAGCATTGTATAAGCAAACTACTTATATGCTTTAATATCACCTAAATAGTAGTTTAAACATACTAAAGTTTCCATTGGGGAAGTTTAAGAGCTTACGGTTTATACCGTAATATACATTTACCAATTATATTGAAGTAAAAACTAATTGATGATTCAGGAAAATATTGAATACTTTGAACCTTGTGTGTAATGAGTAGTTCATTTTGCTTTGCTTTGGTGCTTGACATGTACTGTCCATAACACCTTAACGTTAAGAGACCACGAGAGTGTTTTTTTTCTTTGCACAGGCTTTTGTGAAGCCGATAAAATACATTGAAGGGATACAAGCTCATTAGCATAACAATGGGAATTAAACCAAAAGTCCGGTGGGAGGTCTCTGTAACGGATATGATTTATAATATAATTAGAGGATAAAAAAAACCTAAATTTTACAACGCTTCTACTTATTTGGCTTTTAATAAGTTTCTACATGACCAAACTTCAAATCAATTATTTGTAAAGACTTAAAATTTCACTTTTATTTAATAATTTACGTGTATTTTATGCGATGGGGTAAATTTACTTTCATATAAACAAAACAATATAAATCTTAAAAAAGGAGCGGCTCATTATATAGGTCCTACATTCCTTCATAAACAATTTTTAACTATTATTTACCATAGGCAATCTTATCATTAGTTCTTAAATTTTAACATCCTTTTGTTTTGAATACGAGGAAGATCGTTCGTTGTAAAATAAATCGAATTAACATGGGAACTCTCATCCTGTCCATTTTATGGAACGGGCCAATTTTAAATGAAATCACTGTGCAGCTTTTAAGAAAACATTCATTCCATTTATCCTCTTTAAGTACATTGTATTTATGTCGTCTTAGGTTAAACAAGATAAATTTTGAGATGTGTAAGCACTGACAGCCAATCAAAAAAGGTACACAAGTCACGCCTCCTATAGTTACCACTGAGACAAGCAAACCAAGCTTGAAAACTCCGTTCCAGTATTTGCCGAAAACCAGAAATACATATAACAATGCTATTATTAAACTTGCCCCTATAAATTCACAAATTGGCCAGAACGTTAATTGATAGCATTGATTTACAAAAATAGCAAGTAATTGAATTTGCCTGTACCAAATGGCAACTTGGTGAGATGCACCAGGTTTTTTATGTAATAAATTAGTTTTTATCAAATATTTCATGACGTGCAAATCATTAATAATCTCGTTAATGCTTACAAACATCGTAATGGCGGTGATTGGTGCCATAAGTCCGATCGGTGTAATAAACATTATGCATTTAATAAAGACGTACATTCGATAAGGAAAAGATTCACAAGATTCAAAAACGTACATATGGATTCCGGTTTCGTAGAAGCAAGGAAATGCTAGAGAAATTATCGGAATAATTAAAGTGCACAGCAAAAAAGTCGACGCAGAAACCAAATATGCACATGAAACAAACAATAGTCCCTTTTTCGTACGAAGTGCATAAGTTTGACAATATGTAGACAAAAGAGTGTTCGAATTGTTTAACAGACTGTTAAGTAGACAGCAAAATTCTGCCGTCAGGATTTGGTATGTGGTGAATACTGAAAACGCCGAAAAATATAAAACTGCCAGGAATCCTTGAAAAATAATTGCAAAGAGACTTCGCTCTTTACAATAAAGCAAAGTCCATATGACTTGTGTGGCTGACGAAACAAAAAGTAAAAAATACGTCGCAAAAAACGCTATACAATCTCGTTTCTGTCTGACAACGGCGACGACTTTATGAGGGTTTACAAACTTTATAGGTAATATAGGAAGAACATTGTGCGATAAATACGATGTAACATAAAGCACAAATAAAATAGCTCCGGATGGCATCCTGTAAAATTTTAAAAGACAGAAGGATTCATGAAGCAGGTTTTATGTAAAAATTATAATGTTTGATGCTTACATCGACTGGCAACGAATGACTGAATTATATAAAAATGTTTTGGATGTTTCATAAATAATATTGTTTGGTTCGTAGTCTAGCTACAAGTTTTAATTCTGAATTTTAATTAGCGTATACAGGTTAAACCCCAGCTTTTACAAATTTCTAGCAATTGATTAAAATTATAGTTGTTTATTTCGAATTGAACATAGCTAGAAAACAACTTTTTGGAATTATAAGTACATGTTTTTGTATCGAATTTTCTAAATCTGGCCTGACATTTGAGAAGTAATTAAAATTATAATATTTACGTAAATAAGTATATTCCGGTTTGATACGTGGAAGTTTATGGGGCTTTGGAATGTTTCATACAAATCCTTAGTTTTAAGATTTAAAATAAAGCAGAAAGAAAATTATGCACGAAGTATACATAATAAAGAACGGTGATATCATCTACATCAACAATTAAAAACCCTTGTTTCCTAGATATTTATTTCATATTGGTGCCATGTTTAAGTCCGTATTATGAACATAAATGAGAATTTAGAAAAAGAGTTGACTTGAGTTTAGTAAAAAAATAGGTTAATAAATTTGTTAACTATAGGCGATAGCACGAAATAAAAATGATTGTGAGAAATCATTGTTAATTTTAGATGCAATCAACCTCGTTGAATTATAGTCCAAAATTTGCTTGATTCGAAATGATTTATCAGCAGTTGGGTTATTTG
>JAQIWN010004766.1:0-10745 GCA_034699025.1 Entomobrya cf. arborea Gr-Col-00668 | reverse complement strand
TTTTTGTAGTTGTGATTATTATTTATTGGTAAAATGAATCCCATTACGATTAATATACAAGTAGGCATAACGACAGTATAATATTTACTTTTTAATTCTAATAACAAGGTAGCTTGTAATATTACAAACTGATGTTTTAAAGGTGAAAGTAGGTTTAAAAAAAGAAAAGTAACTTTACTCATACTAAAACGCTGTGTACACACATCACTTGCCATCAACACCTGCTTGCTTGATAACAAAAATAAATGTGACATTTTTTATAAATAAATAAATAATTTTTGTTTATCGGAAAATTAGTTTGAAAATCGGTAGTGATCAATTTATAAAGTGTGTTTCATTTTTTTTCTTCCTTGTTGATGGGATCTAATTATTAGGATGCACACGATGGTGAAAGCTCATTCACCCACTGAGTTGTTGAAGTAGCTAGTTCAGTTTAGAATCTTGTCATCTGAAAACAATATAAATAAAAATTCAGAATTTAATTTCATTGTTATTAAAATCAAGCGACAAAAATTTATAAAGTTTTTAAGAAACAGATTTGTGAACCACCCTGTACATAAAGTTCAATTGGATGTATACACATGACACGTTATACAATACATATCGTATTTTCTTTTAATAGAATGTTCTATAGAATTTTGTTAGGGCATTTTTCAGAATTCTCACAGAAGAATGCATACATGTTACACAAGCAGATCTGGAGCATGGAAAAGCTGGCCAAAAAGTAAAAGCCGTCTTCCTTCGCCCCATGTGAACTGAGGCATAGGTAGTAATCATGCATGAACTATTTTATTCAACAAGTTCAGAGACATTCATGATGTCGGTGTCCCTAATCAAGAATGTACTACAGATTCCAGGTGTATTTTTTTTTGTGAAAAATGTATTCTGTAAGATAGGCATTTGAACAACTCTTGAAGCTAATTCTAAATGATTTGCAATTATTTTCAATGCTACGCGTGGGAATAAAAAAAGGATGTTCTACTGGACTAACAGTAGGACACACTACTGTGTAGTTTTGCACATATTTTTTTCTATTTCTTCAATGGACGGTGTACAGAACACAAAAGAAAACTTTCTCTTTCTGCATTACGTATTGACGAGTGGAATAAATAAAATAGAGAAGGGATAGAGAACACCAACAGAAGGTGGGTGATATGATATGTCTACGTCAATATTATGCCATTGTCTTGTTCTGTGAAATATGAGATAACGTAATTTTAAAAACTTAATCCTTTTGCAAGGTTAGTTCATACTTTAGATACACATTACTCATAGCATACAAGTTTAAGTAGAGAAAGAATGGGAATTAAATAAAACACAAAGCAGTATTATAAAATGAATCGATGTTTCCGTGAATTATACGATTTGGAGTACCAAGCCTACGAAATTGATCCTATGTAGCTTTCAATTCATATGATAAATAATGAAGGGCTTTACAGACGTGAAAGATGTACATTGGTGATGTTTTGAGAATGGGTGTAGGATGAAAACACCCATCGAGCTGGAGAATCATAGTATAAAGTTGTAGGTAAACTGAAGTTACAAACAAATTGATAATTTGGGATAGTGGCCATGAACTTTTGAGAACAGTGGTCATTACAGGGCAGAGAGCTACATGCGTAGAATAATAGCAGCTCGTACATTAAACTTCACGTTTTTATTGAAGAGCTATCCAACCAGTTGCACTTTCAAATACCTGTCTAATTTGTGGTGGCCCATGGCTCACTAGTTTGATTTTTTTTTGCTTCAGAATCGACGCTGTTTTTTTTTTGAAATTACCAACTTTAAGTGAAATTCTAGGGAAAAGTTTTGGATTCGAAATGACTATCATGAGGACATGAAACACTCGTGTAAAACCACAAGTCATTCACTCCACACACTACACATATCATATAAAGTATGTAAATTGTGCAATACCTGTGTATACAGTACCATCATTTATGGGCAAATACATATTTTTAAACCGAAAAAAGGTTCATCCTACCCATTCAACTCTCAATATTTTCCATGTATTCCAAATTTCGAACGCTTCCTGTCCATATGTTCTACTGATTATATTACTACCTTCAAAATTTCTAAACTAATTTTCCTTTCCGATGACTTTTAACGAATACTTTTGTTTACTGAAAAAGTTAAGCCAAAAATTTAGCACGTGTGTACTTACTACAAGTTACTCTTATTAATTTTTAATATTAATTAAGCCGTTTATACAAAACACTCATGAAAGATAATCGTACATTCCAAATACAAAAAACAAACAAAAAAGAGTGTTCTCGAATCCACAGGAGAAGGAAAGGGCAAAAAGAGAAAGTGGAAACACTGGAAATTTTTTTGGAGAAAGGTCTCAAGAATACTTCTTGAGTCAAGGGGCATCCTGCATTGCATTGGCATGGCAGCTTGAAGCAGCAGATGTTTCCTAATTTACGTCCGAAAAGCCCACACTCAAACTTGCTGTTGTGTTTTTTAATGCTGCCTCTGCCTACACGCCGTCATCGTCATCCACGCGCAAAGCCGTGCCGCTAATAATAGACCACTTGTATTTACTGCGCTCGTGTTAAAGTGTTTTCCTTCATTAAATGTCTGAGAGCTGTACTTCATTAACTTAAAAAAGATAAATACTTAAAATTTCTCCACGAAAATCTGCACAATATGATAAGAACATTGTATACTTTGGTAAAAAATCCTGCATGAATTTAAAAGAAAAACATTTGTTGCTTTTTAGTTCCAATGTTTGATTTTTTGCTTTAAAAATTAAAAATACAAATTGCTAATGAAGGCCAACATCTAAAGTAAATCTACTAAATAACTATTAAAAATTCTTTTTTAAAAATACACATTGCCAGAATTCATAATAAGCTTATATTTTCATTTTCAGCTTTCACTTCTATCTGCACCCTTCTTCTTCACAAGCTTACTTTTACCTAAAACGCAGCAGCCAAAGTAGTAATCCTTTCTTTTTGCAATAACAACTTGACTTTGAGCTTTTTCCTTGCCTTTTCACCCTCAGCAGCTTTGTTTACTACATGTTTTGGCAAATAAGCTGACTTTTTAGTAGCGACTCAGTTCACCCCATTTTTTTCTCAGCTTCCAAAAAAACTCAGATATTCCATTAAGCTAATGCGTTACACGATGTACAACAAAAATGAAATGAAATAAATTTACATTACCCTTTTTTATTTTTTGCTATTTATTTGTACATTGTACATATTATTCGAGAGATAACATAATATTTAAAAAATTGTTTAGGGAATTTACCAACGCTTCTGTACATCCAAACAAACGGATGTAGTTTTTTCTTTCTATTTGATATAAAAAATTAAGTGTTGGCAGTGCTTTCTCTTTTCTCTCTGTCGTCATCATGTTTTTGCCCCTCTCATTCTTCCAAACTTTTTTTATGTATATTCAAACAAGGATACAGTAATGTTTAATGTGTTAAAAAATATCTTTAACTTTTTTTCTCCGAATTCCTTGGCTATAACTTTTTAATAGCCGAGTTCATTTGCCCAAAATAAAAAAGGATTACAAAAAGAAATACGGGTACAAAAAGATAAATAGATAGAAACTTTTTTCAACTTTCTCATCACGCCAAAAAAAACCTACAATTGACATTTATATTACTATCATGATTGTAATAATCCCACTTATCTTTATCAGAAAAAAAATGTCTCAGAATCCCCCTGACCTGACCTTTTCCATAAAAACTTTTTTAATGAGCCATGTATCTCTATCATCCATAATCATAATGATTGCTACCACACAAGGAATGCAAAATGTACAACGACAGTATATTTTTTGCAGAATCTTGAAATTTTTACGAGTATATTCATTATACAAGATTGCTCCACTGCATTTTGAATGCAGATCAAACACCAGTCCAATAATAAGTATGGGAAACAGTACAGGAAACTTTTGACAAAAATAGAAGAAAGAAAAACAAGAAGACTGTTTAACATTTAAGATTAACGGCTGACAGGTCACGTCTCATAGGCTCACTTGCTACGAATAATTTTTTTTCGTAGGAACATGTGAACTTATCCACCCAAACTTCCTTTTTCTTCCTTTGATACTACTTTAGTTCCACCAAAAATTGCAGATAAAAAATGCACACGTGATTTTTACCCAGAAATATATTTTTATTTACTTCAAATATCGTCATGGTAGCAGCAATAGCAATAAAAAGAAATTACTAAGAACGAAGTGTATCGGATGCAATGCAAATACATTTTTTGTTGTGCATTGACTAAAAATTGAAGACATGATAAGAAATCTTTGGAAGTTTTTGAAGGGTATTTGTTATACTTGTTTACAAAATAAAACGATTTCCGTTACAGCAGTGCAGTGTATTTATGTACATGCTTGTTTCCTCATACCGGAAGAAGGGAAACGAGTGCCAAAAAAATCATTCGGGTATCATTGAGAATAACGTAGAAAAAAGGGAAAGCTGGATGCACATTTTTTGACAATTTTTAAAGAAAAAAAAACAGATCAATGCTCGGGATCGAGCCGTTAGAGTTAAATAAATGACTTATATGCATTGCAATTGTACCACGTGTGCATGGAAAGTAAGTTGCATTTGTTTTTTTTTTTGCAAGAAAAAGCAATATCTATTAATGAAGAAAAAAATTGAAGCAAGTTAATTGGAAAAAATGCTTTCCCCACTAAAATTAATTATTCCTTTTGCACTCGTTAAGCAAAAGTAGAAAGTTGTAGTGGTATTACTTTGTGAATTAAACGACACATGGATACACTTGAACAAATATATGTAGTGGATTTGGATTTTGGATAGATTCTTTCTGTGTTGTAGTCATTGCTGTCTTGCTGTCATCTACTTTCTCTGAAAGTCACAGAGGACCCATTACGAAATACAATTTAGTATAAAATGTGTCATGTTTATGGATCTTATTCTCCACCAACGAGTACCATATACCAAACAGGGTCATGCAAATAAAGTGATGGTGATATAATTTGTATTGGTGGTATTGCATTCCATTGAAGTTTTGTGTTACTGACCGTTATTATCCACAGAGCGCTTTCCCCAAGCCTTGTCCAGTTTATTCCATGCAGCTCGTTTTCCCCATGAACCCTTCATATTGCTCCATCCAGAGGGCGCACGCTTTCCCCATGACCCTGTACAGAATAAAAAATAAAATATTTAGAGTTGGATATTTGTCACTTAATCAACCAATTCAGACTTTTTTGTTGTCAAAAGCTTGTCTAATGGTTTATAAGTTTGAAAAATTAACTCGATTTAATTATTGACAACAAAGCCATTTTAGCCATCTATTATTGATTCTTTACATCTCACTTGTCAATAAAAAATATGAATGATACTTCAGTGCAGACAGAATATCATAAATTTCATTACAGAGTATAAACCCAGTATAAAATGCGATCGATTTAATCATGGCTCACGGAAATCGTCGGAATCTGCCTATTTAATTGGCAGGCGAAAAAAAAGTAAGTGTAACCTCACTGGTGTAATAAACAAGGCGGTAAATTGTTCCATTACCTTTCTGTGACTTTATACCTAAACGCTTATTACCCACTTTATTTGCTTATAGTTTTCCCTCAAGTCCTTTTTTATTTTCCCCTTAAGACAAAATGAACGTTCTTCTATTTATATATATTTTTGGACAACAATTTAACTCACAATCAGTTTAAATGCATCAATTAATTTATAAGCGTTAAAAAAAGGTTAATTATTTACAGTTTAAATATTTAGTGGTAATCCGTAATAATTTTAAATGTTTTTAGCAAATTATATTTTACCATAAATTTTACAACATGCCCATGGAGAAAACAGACAAGGCGACAACGACAATTTCTCTTTTGCTAATTACTAATTTAAATTACACTTTGGTTTGTTTCAGTTAAACTTTATTGCAGAGAGCGAGTGAGAGCAGAAAAGAGAATAAAATTTTATATTTCCCAACGACACATTATTTGAGTGTAAACCTTTTCATATGATTTATGAGCGTAAGTAATGCAGATTTTCTCTATACACTGCACTGTATATTTGCAATATTCTACTTTTATTAAATAAATAACAGGATACTGTACACATTCCCATGATGATAAATGACATGTCATGCTACATTGCTAATGATGTAATACCCCTATCGCATCGCCCTCAGCAATGCTTGCCTCCCTCCCGTCCTAATTACTTACTTTTCTACACTTCTGCCCTGAAAGTAGGTAGGAAAATGTTACTTATGTTTTTTTGGAGAAAGGAGGACATGGACAAGAAGGAAAAAAGGCTGTTAACTCTGTGAACTGAAATGTATATGGAAATGGACACTAAATCCACACATCCCACACTGGATGCACACAACCAACTTGTATACCACTCACTATTCAGTGTTCAGAGTAAAGTAAATATGTTATACATTTTCATGTTCTGTATATGTTCCTTTAATTTAATCTAATTAAAGTTAGTTTGTAATTAAAGTGGGATTGTGTTTGTTAAAGCTTTACTGCTGTTTACACAACACCTTACAAAAATAAAAAAGGATTATTTCCTAGATCTACATCTTTCAATTATGCCGCATGGCATGACAATATACAACATTACCATACACAAACGTTGTAGGAAATTGCACATGATGGTACAGTCAACATACTCACTTTAGAGAAAGGAGGAAAAGTGAGTAAAGCAAAAGTTATTGCATTTTAGTATATTGTGCAAGTAGGCATAAGACACTTGGCTGGCACACATATGCCTACAAATAACCGTTTCAACAGGAAAATCTAGATAATGAATAGAAAAAATCGGCGGTTGGTTGTACAAGAATAAGCAGTGCAGAGTGACGGACGCGGACGGAAACGGCATTGGTGTCAGAATGGAATGTGGACATTCCACAGATAAAAATCTGTGGTTTTACATCAACGCCGCTCTGTTTGGCACAACTTTTTGTATATTTTATGCAACGTGGAGAAAATCTCTGAAGATGTGCTGCTGACCAAAAACCTCCATAGAGCTAGCTTTTATTGTGCATAAATAATGTAGGGCTATATCCATAATTGGATGTATTTAAAAAAAAAAAGTGTTCAAACTAATAAAAAATGCAACACATAAACCATTTCCCTGCCCTGCCACACTCACAAAATAAATAGTAATGAATGAGTAATGACGCGGTGGGATTAAAACAACAAAAAAAATAAATGTTCGCACTTTTTAATTTATAAATTGTGTCGCATTAACAATTAATGAGCTACCACGAAAAAGACTTTCAATTTCACTTTCACTTGTTTGTATGAAAATTAAAAGAATGCATTTATTTTCCGATTTTTGTTTAATGACGGAAATTGTAAAATAAAATGTGTTGTTCCAAAAGATGCTATGGAGATACATGTAAAAGTCCCACTACATTTTTGGGATTGTGAATTGTATTTGTTTTTATTTTAGTATGGTCGGTTGGTAGGAGGCTAAACATATTCCATTTACTTTTAGCTGAAGATTTGTAAAGATTTAGAAAGTGATTTGTTTTAATGTGTTTTATGTGATTATGTACATGAATTTTAACATTCCAAGTAATCTGCCCGCTGAAGTAGGTTAGCAATGGCTGCAAAGTTGTTGTAAATATCCTGCTCGTGCGTGCCATGAATATGATTTGTTTGAATCCAGAAATAGCCAAAAAAAAAATCTTGGTTTTGTTGGTAATCTTTTTGTGTCATGTCACCGCATTTAATTTTGTACACTTTGTAATTATGTAAAGTGGAAGCTGATGCTGCTGACTGAAATATCTTTTGGTACTAAATTCTCAATAGAGAAAAAAATGGGTGAGCTATTTAGCACAAAGCATGCAAACACCAGTGGGATTTTAAGAAAGAAAAATAGAGATTTTGTTGTGTATTTATAACCTATTTTTCTTAAGCTTTCTGATCGACATTTCAGTTATTTTTTGGATTTCCTTGGAAAACTTCCTTTAACCCTTTTATTCACACCAAAGTAGTTCCATTGATTATTATTCATCTATGCAATAAAAAAGGGAATACAGCTTTTCAGGTTGTTTGATTCTCTTAAAAATTCGTGTTTCTTTTCGCCCACATTTTTTCTACTCATCTTGTGTAATGAATGCATAGACCGTAGTAAAATGGCACATTCATCAAAAATATAAGATGACTCCGAAGATGTATCCAATAATCCAAAGCGTTTTCTTTAAAAAAAGCTTTAAATTTTTTATCACCATTCTTATTTGATGAGGTGTCTAGCATAACAACTTTATGTATATTGCCTCAAGCGAAATTTCAAAATGTAGACGTACCTACTGCACATTTTTCAGAAAGAATATTTTTACTGACTATGAAATTTCTAAACTTCCATATAGATAATTCATAACAAGCAGTTGTTGTGGTAGTGGTAGCAAGGCATCCTGTAATCTTGAATGAAACTGCCATGACTTGTGAGAAAGATCATATGCCTGTTCCGCTCCAAACCACTTGAGTAATCTCAAGAAATGCGTTCTTTATCCTGCTTCCTTTCATTTTTTTATTATATTTCCACCGCAATAACAGCAATAGAAAATTCTCATGGTATACACACAATACATACAGATCTGACAAGCTTTAGCTAATATAATAAACTGGATTTTGATGCGATGTATTTTTTTTCATGGCGATGAATGCAAAAAGATGTTGGCTATTTTTTGGGGTAAAAATAAATAAAATTGGCTTTTACCTTGAAGCCTTGACCACTCCGCTGGTCTCTTGTCCATTCCATAGAAAGCCTCATCGGACTCATTGCTGGGCTCAACTGGAAAGTCTGCTACTGATGATGGAGCCATTCGTTTTCCCCAGGCAGCACTTAGACGGTCCCAGCCTCTTCTTTTGCCCCATGCCTTCTATGTTGACGGTTTTTTAGAAGAAAAGGGAACAAAAGAAGATCAGTGAAAGAGAGAGCGAGAGAGAGAGAGACAGGCCAAGCGAGAATTTGGCGATAGGAAGAAGAATGAAAAAGAATACAACAACAGTAAAAAAACACAAGTAATCAGTTTCACTTCATCTTTCATTACTGTGTAGTAATAATAGTAATAAAAAAATAGATACAGTATAGAAAGTTGGGTGAAAGCACGACGCTTCGCACAACTTTTATTTCCTGTTCAATGACGACATATGGTTTGGTCAAGCAAAAATGAATGAAAGGTGGTCAGAAAAAAATAACATGGATAGATAAATAATAGATAGTATTAAGGGAATACAATCAAAATGTTGAGGTAGCGTAAACTAATAAAAAAATATGATAAAAAACGATAACTCCGAATCCTAGACCCTTTTCCCATAAACCATTTAGTAAAGAACTTTTCTTCAGTGTTATTTGGAATTCCCAAAAGTGAATATCAACTTGAAAGAAGCCTCGTTAATAAAGCTAAGATACTAGAATATTAGAGTGGAGTAAATTGGAATATTATTTCTGCTTTTGTGTGAAAAATATTGACCCTTGTGGCCTCCCACGCATAAAAAATAACGTGGGAATCATTTTCTTACCACTATCAAATGTATTGCAAATCTAACGACTGGATACAATATTATGTTTTTTGGGTTAGTCTAGTGAAAATAATCATCCATTTTTAATTATTGGCCAGTCAGATCAACTAGACGCTGATAATAATCAATTTCAAGAGAATAATGGAATGCGAAACTTGTTCACCGGATATAGTTGACTTGACATGCTGACAAGTTGCAAGGAAAGGTCAAGGGGAAAAAAAGACAAAGAAAATGAATTTATATCGAGAATTTTTCTAAAACAGGTTGTCGCACCTCACACGTCATAGTTTACGTAAGGCTTGTTACACTTTGTGGCCTATATCCCTTGAGAATACTTGTCATTCCAAAAAAAACTGTGGAGTTAACTTTTCACGGAAACTTGATACAAAAGTACAATATGATATGATGTCATGTGTGTGGATTTCTCACAGAAAAAAATCACCTCGACTGTCTGCTCGGACTAAAAAAAAACTTGTGACTTGTGAGAATTTTTCTTTTAGTGTCATGAGTCATGACACAAAAAAGTATAATGATTCCTCAAGTTTTCCACATTGTTGCATGTTGTCATGAAAAATTGTAAATTTAGCTTTGAGAAAAATACTAAAATAATTTTCGCGATAAATGGTACAAAAACTCTGTTTCCATTTTTATTTTATCCGGAAGTTCAGCATGCAACTTTTATAAATGCTTGCTATTCAGTGCAAACGTCGGAAGAATTGTCGCCACTAAATTTAAGCCTTGTAAGGTCGGTTGTCGGAGGGAACAAAAGGAAGACAGAAACCTCAGAAGAACAAAAATGAGAAAAAAGTAATGAACTGAATGGGTTGAAAGAGTACACGACTAGTGCAAATGCGTGTACGGTGTCCATCAAAATTAAAGAAAAAGGGTTAAAGTGAAAGCACAAAAAGTAAACTAGTAAAAGGAAAATATACAAATAACTATTAAGATGAAAGGGACTGTTCCCAATAAATAAAATTGGAACTTGAACGTTGAATTATCTATTTATTTATTTAAATTGTTTTTGGATTGAAGATATAGTTTACCTGCATATCAGCCCAAGCTCGCTTTCCCCACGCAGCGCCCAAATTTTTCCATGCAGCCTTCTTGCTCATTGACATCATGAGACTGTTGTCATTGCTAGGATCTTCATCTAATGTGAGTGGTGAGGGATCTTTCAGTTCTTGAGAGGAAATGGCTGATGCCGAAATTACTACGATGAGGAAGGAGGAAAAGGCGAGAAGGAAACAGGAGCAGTTAAGGTA
>JAQIWN010004765.1:0-10746 GCA_034699025.1 Entomobrya cf. arborea Gr-Col-00668 | reverse complement strand
GTGGTTTAAAAGCTAGAGAAAGTAAAATGGCGCTATGTTTGAAACTTTTCCGTCAAATAATGTTATACACATTAATATTATTATAGTCAAACTCTGAATGAAGCAAGTGCTCAAAACTGAATCTGTTCAATGTGGGGACTGGATCAATCCCAAGTACATGCAAAAAAGAATTCTCATCAATTAAAAATGCTTCGTTTCTTGTTTAAATGATATTATATGCACGTGGTTATGTTTGTCATTTAAAAGTGTTACTCATATTCTGTAAGAGTCAAGTCCATTATGGTTATAACGGTCATGACCACTAATCCTATAGTGGACAATTTTTATAAGGGTCAATTTTTTTGCCGCCCTTGCGTGACCATTATAGACAGTGACGACTGTATTATTTTAGGATGGGTAAACTCTATTGATGTCCCTTTCGGAATGCGCAGAGATAAACTAAATATACACAACATATTATTCATATAGTTCTAATAGTTCGAAAAATAACATCGTGTTGGTTAATAAACGATCGTTTCTGACGTAAGTGGTGATATTAAAATAAAGCCTCGTACATTAACCCCACTATTGATTTCGTAATTTCTATAGACAAAGTTTTACAATAAAGTATTATAAGAAATACGTTTTAGTCTGTTTGCTGTAAAGAACAGTACTACGCATCAAATCGTTAATTTTGTTTTCTAAACTAATCATAAGGATAATTGGAACACTTTTTCTTCACGAATGTTTGTTTGCAAAATGAGTACGTTTTTTTTTAAAAAAAAGTCGCTTCGAAGTTTGTTAAACTCTTCATAAAACAAGCTATCCAAATACCAAAATACGAGTACAATTAATAGAAACCATTCGTTCGTAAAATTGCAATCCGACGCAAAAAGTAAACAAATTTACTTATTTCGAAAATAAAATGACAAAATGGATTTCAAGTACTATTCTACTATAAATCGTCTTCGAACATAATTAAGTAGTAGGATTCAGTAGCAACGTCAAAACAGAGATACATGAAATGAGAATAAAATGGAAGAAAAGTTTCTTTTCCCAGACATATACAATAGATAGGTACTGCACTGTCTCCCCACATGCGACGATACTTTCAGACAAATTTCATAAGCTGATTTCATTAAGTTGTTTCTTTACGTAGGTAATATTATTACAGCTTAAAGCTTAACGTAATATTACGACCTTTAAAAAATTCCATATATGTATAGTCAATAAATTTTCATTCAGATGTCATTAGCTTTCCTACTTTTAAATGTCTGAGAAAAAGTTTGCAAGTAAATCCTTTCTGCGTGGCTATCGTAGTATAGCTGGAGATTTGTCTGGGCATAGGATAAGTTCCCTTGAGAACATTTAACCTTGGTCACTATTTGCAGGTTCCCTTGTTACATCTTCTACATATATCGGCCACCTAATCAAATGTTGCGCAAAATATGTCCTACATCCTTATCAAAAATTTACAAGTACCACCTGAGACAAATAGGTGGGTGAAGCATCGGTCGGGCTTCGAGCAGATAATAAAAATAAGCAGGAAAACAATTCTTCGAAGGCCTTGTTAAAATGATAATCTCCAATTGAGACATAAAAGTCCTAAATGAAATTCTATACTCAAAGTAATCTCCAGAATTTTCTTTCATAGATATGAAACTGATAATATCATTCAAAATCCACATTTGCCAGCACCATATCTAATAGCGTGTCGCATATCGTATAAAAACAACATAAGTTAATATTTACGATCTCCCTGAAAATAAAATAAAAACTGTTATGTCATGTTCATCTTTCCACAATTTCATAAAGCTTCAGAACTATAAACCCTGATCAATTTTTTCCCAGGCCCCTCATCACTACACATTCTATTTTGGTGGGGGCGCTTTTTTGACTTTCTTTTTAAGAAATCTTCCTAGAGTATGCATGCTTTACGACGTTGTAAAATTCCAATAAAATGAATAAAATTACACTATAAGGACTAGAAGTACTATCAATAAAAATAATACCAACCAACACAATTTCGAAGACAGTAATACATAACGGTTTCAACTCCAACACCAAAAAATACTCATATCTCCTCCTTCAAACAATTTCACCGACAACAAGATGCTTTTTACTACCCAAGAACAACAACAAGGAATCTGGAAGGAACTAGAATAGCCGTTCTCACTACATACACAATACACATAACAAGTTCATACAGTCTCGCGAAACTCCCTAGCCCATTGCTTGTGTTTTTTATGTATATTATGTTTTAAGCAAAGAATTCTATTTTGGTTTCATATACGCCTAGAGGATCACAGGACCCACACAACACGCAACTGCTACCATTGAATTGCGTCTGCTGCCTACGTAATGCCAAGTATTATATTCCTATATTATGCATAAAGAATATAATATTCATTCATTCAAATACACAGGATGCAAAACAAAGTAAATTGTAAGCTTATTAATAAAGCATGATTCTTTTTTCTTTATGCCAAGTGCTCATTTTAAGTCTTCATTTAATAAGATCTCTGGAGTGAGTTTATATGAACGAACGCATTGTACACCATGTAATTTTCGCAATGAATACAAAAGAAGATTTTGCAAACAAATAAGTTTGTTCATTCAAAATTCTCTTTTTATTAATAACAAAGGACAAATATTCTTCTTGGTTTTCATTCAGACATTTAATTTTTTTATAAAGTTGTACACGCACCCATAAAAGTAACGCGTAATAAAAAAAATTGTGTATACAACTCCGTATTTGTAATGCGATATACCATTTTGTTATGTAAGAACATTATTTTGATGTAGTTCTTTGTATTACCTTTCTTGTATTTTCTTCTAGTTTAGCTTTCTTTTAGTTGTAGCAACTTGTTATAAAACATATATATCAGCTTTTCCCAGAAAATGCTACTTAAAAGAGAAACGTGATCTAGGCAATCAAGATATAGTAAATATTTTATTATGATGCGTTGTGACTGGCTCGTAGCTCTCATGTTTTTTAGCTCTTTTGCTAATAAATAATGTAAAAAAAACTATGTTTCTGAAAGAGAGTTCTACACATTTGTTGAAAGCAGACTAAAGTAATAAAGGGAAAGCAATATTGTATAAGTACGAAATGTCATAGTTAAGAAGATACGTATCATGGATTTGTTGTCTTCTTCTTTAAAAAATCTTTGGGAAAGCTTAAAACGGTCTGCTTTTCAGAAATAGTTGTTGTAGCTATCTAGTATGTCAATGGGTGATTATGGGACACTATAATATGGACAAAAGCTAGAGCATCCCCGTAAAGCTTTTTCTGAGCAGCCGTAAAAACCCGTATTATATGTACAAACCATCAAACGATTTTCACTTTTCATTTACTTTTTCGTCATTTTTAATTTCACAAGTTTCCTACTTTTTAAAATAGGTCATATTTCTCAGGTTTTCAAATAGTATAGCGTGGTTTACAGGTTAAGTGACACACGTGTAATTCCAACTCCCAACAATAAGCACGAATGATAAAAAGACCAAAGTCATAAAGTGAAAGCGTGTTATATAACCTTGCTTCATTTTATTTTCCATTTAAAAAACTCAACTCAACCCTATTCAACATCATCATTCATCCTATCCGCGAGGGTTTCTGTATTAATTAAGGAAGACTTGAAGTAAATACCACGAACTAAAACGTATATAATAAATATCCCTCAGCTTGCTCATCCAACTTTCCAGGTAATTTTAGAAGGACGGAAGTATGAATGAAATAGTATATACATATTACCGAGCGTCTAAACTGTTTGGCCTTGGTACTTTCCCCTTTAGGAAAAAAGTGTTCATTCGTTCATTTACGATATGGGTTAATTTTAATGGATAATGATTGCTGAAGTGAGTGCCTTATGTATGTACATACATAATTAGTATCAAATTTATGGTGGCAGGATGATTAGAAAATTTATCCATCGTCATATACACTTAACCTATTAAAACGTACAGTAGATTTCTTACGTGTGTATATGAGTGCTCCGATATCTATTTTTTTTTACTACACTATCACTAAATTAAATGCATCACGTCATTCATTAAATACGGGTAGCTATTAAGTAGCCAGCTTTTAAGAGCTTTGGTTCATACATGTAGCCAAGCTATAAATCGGCAGTTTGGCTGTGAGTAGCAAATGGTTTGTCAAAACTTGATCCATTGGTCACATACTGCATTGGTATCATAAAAATATACTACATTAATTTCAGAAATTCACAAACCGATGTCCAATATACCTGTAAGTTTAAGTTTTATGGAAGAGATCTTAGCAGGACAACATCGTGTACTTAAACTAAAGCTACAGCAATTAAACTTTAATTTTATTATTGACTGTGTTTGTAACAACAACATTTTAAGTGTCCTGTGTACTTCTAAATTGTTACAATCAATAATAAATTTACTACGAGAGTGGGATAGAAAAGTTGAAATTCTAAATGATTTTTATTTCTTTGGGGTCAATGTCGTTTTCGTCAAAAGTAGGAAATCCGGTTTGTGCTATGTCAAATACCACTATCGTCAGGTTTAGTATTTCAGTTAAGTATTGTTGTTGTGCGGTCAATGTACCTAGCCAATTTGGAAAAAAAGGTAGATATGGATAAAAATACTTTCCTTATAAACTTCCTGAAAGGAAATTGCCAAGCTGTCTTTCTTTTTGTTTTCCTTTTAAATCTTTCTCTTTTTTCCAATAATTTTTATTACGTATTCGAAAAATTCTAGCGTACATTACGATAAAAAAGGTATCATCACAAAAGTTTAAGGTACATCAACATATAAAAAAGCAAAGAAACGTTAAACAAATATGCTGGAAATTTTAGATATCAAACAACACACTCCTTCACTGGAAAAATTATTTATTTATACTATACATACACAGATGCTTCTGTTTTTCTAGCTTTTACCGATGGTAAATTTAATATTATTCCTTGAAATCATCTTAAGCATCAAAATGTACAAAACAAAAATTTTATGCGCATAAGCTTAAGAAAACATTTGTACAGAAGAACGAAAGCCAGTCTGTACCATTTAAACATACGATCGACGGCTGGTTACATTGATTTAAACAAACTCTTATACCAACTTTCAATCTCTCTTACCTTTGTGTACTTTTCAAATTTGACTCATCTTATTGTAGCTTCTGAAGTTCAGAACCTGTGCAAAATTTATTTAGTTAAGGTTCTGCGTTTTTGTTAAACTAACAGCCCGACCGTGTTATTTAATCAGATTTGTGTTCATTGAACAGCCAAACCATTGAAGTAAACCGTTGTGGTTTTACCTGGAAAAAAGATTCAACGACCTTTCACTAAATTGTATACACCTTTACGTTTTCTCTTCAAACCGCGAATGGAGAAAGAGAAAGAAATTTTGTCATTTCTTATCTGTTTTCCTTTTTTTCGTTTGCAATGATCGCATACTCTTATCATTATCTTTCTCTTTGAGAGGTAAGTAGTTAAAGTGCAACCCTAGGGAGTTCAATCAACGTTCAATGCTGGATTGTGTAAAAAGTGAACAAACCAGACTTGGCCTTTTTACTCTCAATAATGGTTCCCACTTTGATGATTCTATTATCTTTACTTTCCCTTTCACAATTTTGTACACAATAACCCATGGTCGTTTTATACCTTACTGGCGAAGTTTGATGATTATATGACCTTCTTTTTGACTCGAAAAAACATTATTGGTTTTCAAGTTTACGGCTTACATGCGATTTATATGAATCTAACGAGACTATATTAAACCCGCTCGCCAAACAAACATAAAATGACATAAGTGGTAAAAGATCCTAATCTTAAATATTTAATTTTGCTTCAAAATGTCTAATCATGATTTCATGTATTCGTCTTTTAAAAATGTATCTTCAGAGACTTCCAAAGAGCACGATGTTTAATTTGATTTCATTCCTTTCTGCATTGAGACAAAACTAACCCTGCAGAGAAAGTAAAGAAAGAAGAGTGAAAGTTTATTCTTTTGATTAGCTTTCATCTTTGCAAAAACGAAATATCTTATTAAACTCTCTGAAAGCGATACGATTGATGTCAAATAGCTGAGGACTATGTATATCATGGAAAGTAAATAAAAAACCTTCCGATAATTTTTAAAACAACATTTTAAAATTCTAAAATAAGACGAAAAAAAGAAAGAATTCTATTGAAAAGATGTTCAAATTTCCAAAGCAGTTTCCGGATGGGATAGCACATTGCACCAAATTCAGTACGATTTCCGAAACCAAGTACAAAGTATCTACGCAGTAATCATTCCATGATCATTTCAGATGTTCGATAGCACCTGATGTTTCCTTTCGCTTTTTCCTTCCTCATCTTTTCTCTCAACCAAACGACATGAACAACTGGTGTTCGCAGTCCGCGGTTGTTCGATCCAAGGAAACAATAATGGTTTATTTAATGGCAATGATATTAATGGAAATGACAACAACTTTTACAGAGGAGTTCCTGGAACAATTACACTTTATACATAAACATACACCATTTGGTGTGGTTTAGTCGATACAGAATAGTACTGTTGTGAGTATTTTGGTTTTTTGAAATGAGGATAACATCAGGTCCGGTGAGTAAAGTGATATTGTGAATGGTGGTTGGTGGTAATTGTGGCTTGTACAGTCTATGCTAAAGCTCCAGTATTAAAGATAGTAATAATGGAAGAACATTAGAACAATATCCTGGTCGTTAGAGTAGTTGTAGTTTGGAGTAGTACCCACTAACCCCACACACGTTTGTCCCGAGACACGACTCTGAACCAATTTCAGTTGATGTTGTAAGTATTTTAATGTGATATTACCAACACCATGTTCACTCGCAATCGTATCATGCGACACTTTACCAAAAATCTAGAGATGAGAACGCAAAGATAGAAAAAAAGAACTTAAACAAAGTACAAGGAAGTAGGAGGAATCATAATCTTGCTTGCTTCATTTCACAATTTTACGTATCAATTGAGCAATCAAGAGAATATGTTCATACATCCTTTTTATAACATATTAGAAGATATAAAGTTGAAACCTAAAAGCCACTTGAATCAATTTTCTTTATCCTTTCTTCCAACTACTCAACATAATGACTAATGACATTAAACTCCTCATCATCTTCTGTATTGACTATATGCACAGCAGGAAAAAGTAATTATAATAGACTGGAATAATACGTATGCTAGATATATTCCAATGACGGTAGTGTCAGTATATAATAGTATATCAAATTTCGAATGTAATTCAATAAAAAAGTAGTCGTAATTATAATGCAATGTACTACATTGTTTTAATTGAAAATTCGACCATAAAGCTATTTTGCGACCGAGAGAGAGAAATCATGAGTGCGACAGCAAAAGAAAAACGAGAGAAAAATACTTTTCCAATTGAGCTTTATACACTGCCATACCACCACCAATTCAATTCATTTGATTTGATGATGTCTGAACTGAAATATGCTAGTAGAGCAATGTGTTTTGACTCAAAAGATTTAGTGATAAAAAGAAAAATATATATCTGTATAATAGATGTAGTGAGATATGTGTCGCTTCGAAAATAAAACTTCTTAACTCACTCTGACACATTTTTTAATAGTAAGTGTGCATCCATCTCACTCTCACTCACTCTTTTCGTATCATATCAGTTTCAGTTTTTCTTCCTCTTATAATGATTTGTGTGGTTGGTAGTACGATGCTATTTATCATTCCTTTATATCCCTATATTACTTACAGATTTTTTTGCACTGAAAAAAAAAAACAGAAATACAAGCCGAAAATCATTTTATGAACGAGCAAACCCATTTGGACGAGTCTCTCTTTTCTCTCATTTTTGTTCCGCTTGGAAGGTGTTTTCCACCCACAAAATTCATACTTGTACTAAACTAACTTACAAATACATATATTAACCATCCAATTTCTTTTTATTTTAGGATCACATCACCACCAACATCACTCCAATCCACTGCACCATGTCTTTTACTCTTGAGACAGCCACAGCCAAGTAGTAAAATGTTATTATTAAACGTTGCGCAAAAGTAACGAAAGATGTAAATAATAAACAAAATATTTATGCTGACGCACTCATACTTTGGTGTTTTATGACTTTGTACTCAATGCTTCATTTAAGATAACGACAATTGGTATGGTGGAGTGACGGTGAGGTCAGTACTTTTGATGATGTGGGTGGGTAGTAAAGTTTGTGGGAATTTCTTTTTTTGCGCTATGAAATCTGTAATGTAATAACCGGCACAAAAAAAATGTATCTAGGTTTATGAATCTTTGTTGTCATTCATCTGCTGTTTAACTGAAGGGATAAAAATGTTGTAAAATGTATGAACATTTTTATGAGAAAAATGTGTATCATCGTAAAGTAAAGACCGACTGACGGTGCGTTGTATTACTGAATGGAGGAAATAAGCTCGCCAATAACATCAAAATAAAGGAAGCTTTTGGAACAACATCGATAAGCCATGCACAGCAAGCATGCCGTCATCAACGTTACGTAGGCAGTGGTGGAATAAACATATTTTGAATCGGAATAAGAATGATAATGACTATCATGCTACTATTACAACTATTTATTTCAAACGTTGTGGCAGACAGAAAAGGATAATGTAAAAAGCAGATGTTCTCATCCTTCAAAAACATAGTTAACTTTGACTTTTGTGGCTTTGCCTATTTCACATTGTAAACTTTTTTATTCTTTTTCTTGAGCTGCCTGTCTCTTGACTTACTTTTATTTTGCTATGTTGGATTGGATGCAAGTGACTTTTTAAAAAGTTGTTGTCTTCCTTTTGACTTTACAATTGGCCCCGGATCGTGGTGATGCTGATGCTTCAGAAAATTCTATATCATAAGGTGATAAGATAAAGTATATTTTTTCAATAGCAGCAGTAGTAAATAGGGAAGACATTTCCGTGATAGTAATAGTAATAAAAAAAGATCATGATGATGTTGATTAGAAGAGGACACTTTTGTTTTTGTATGGCGTGTTTTAGCTAAAAATAGCCTTATAAATATGTGCAAGCATTAAACAAGTTATTTGAGTATTGCGTACATGATTAGATTAGTAATTTTTATTCTGTATTATATTTTTTTTCTATATACACTTCACATTTTCTTCATCTATCTATCTTATCCTTGTGTCTCGTGACTTTGGCTAACACCGTCATCACATCAAAAAATTGCAACGGAAGTAGAATGAAAATGAAAATATACTTTGTAATTTAAAAAGAACAACTAGTAGTAAACAGCCTACGCAGTTTTGAAGGAGAATAAAAACAGAATTGCTGTAATATTTATATGGAAAATAAAAATAGTTGTGCTAGAAAACTGCTAATGATGGTTTTCTTCTTGGATGCTAAACGTAGAAATTGAACCAACAATAATTACGAAGTTTTTAATGAACAAGTTTTAACAACTTAAATAAGCTGTTCTTAATACTATTACTATTATTATTATGCATTTATACGATATGAAATGGATAAATTTAAACATAAACCATTTTAGTTTGTTGCAAGCACTTGTAATTTCGCATCTTAATCATAATAAGAATGCATGTATGGTACGTGTACGCTATTTAGATGATGAATGGTGCGTTTTGTTTGTGAGGCTTGACTGACTGGTTGGTATAAATAAAACTTCTTATTCGCCCATCATTATTTTATGTGATTCATCATTATCCATATTTACTAGATATTTCTGGACGCCAGAACAGGAGCTAGGATTTTTCAAGAATTTTCAATGTCATTCAAGTAAGAAATAAGGGCCTTTTATTTGACCTTGTACATCATACCCTGTCTTGTCTAGTAGAAAACTGATAGCAAATAGATATACTTTACGTCATTAAGTGCAGAATTGTTCTAAAAAATCGTTAAAATAGCAAAATCGTATGTGATTTCTTCTTTGTAGGGATGTCAACAAACGTGTACAGGAAAGAAGTACAATATAATGTCATGTACTTATTTACTTTATTTTCTGATTTCATGTTCAAGGATCTCGTAAATCTGCGTACATGGTACATGCATGACTAACAACGCGTGTAAGCCTCACAAGTTTCTAGAAGTAAAACTCCACGTATTTGTTTAAAATTAAAGATTTGCGTACACTTTTTGGAGGAAAAACAGAAAAAGAGAGTGAGTGGAAATCAGGAAGAAGCCCATTAACTCAACAAAAAGAATCGTTTATTTTTCTCAAATTGCCCACACTTATAGCATAATATCCGTCAGTGTTGCACAATATTATCTTATAACAAAACATTCTACTTGTTTGTAAATTGTGTGTTCAAGCATGACGCCTCTAGAAATATATATCCGGTATACCTTGTTTTTTTTCGAAATTGGGTACATCGTCCTTTAACTCCATTTTGTGTGGTAGTGGTATAGTAGAACGTTAATCGTAATATAAAATGGGAACCTGTTCTGTCGAATGTTTTTTTGTCTTAATGTACACATCTAACAATTTGGAAATTTTTTGACGGCGTTGCGTTTGAGTTAGACCAGTCGATTTAATCTTTGTTAATCTTCCAATTTTGGGCTGAAACTTATTTCGTAGGAGTAATTGATGACGTAGATTCAGAATCTGAAATCATTTTTTAAATTTGAAATACTACGTCATTATAAAAGCGTGGAAAACCTTAGATCTTTGAATTTTGAGGTGAAACTCAGTTTATAGGGGTAACTGATGATCACAAAGATTACAAATCTTAAGAGTGCAACTCATTTGGTATGCTTCTTATATGCCATTGGAGTCATAAGCAGCAGCAAGAAATACGGTTGC
>JAQIWN010004764.1:0-10746 GCA_034699025.1 Entomobrya cf. arborea Gr-Col-00668 | reverse complement strand
ATCATCCTTTCCATCAAAAGACGAAGATTTATTATCTAACTTTAATTTCGGTTTAATACCATCCAATGAAGAGGACTTATTATCCAAAGCCAATTTCGGTTTCAGCTTTGCTATCACAGGCATTGGTTTTCCCTTCTCATTAGTAGGGACATTGGTACTTTTCGTTTCAGCATTTGTTACTGGTTTAGCCTCAACCTCCTTTTTAACTTCAACAACCGTCTTTGCTATTTCAGACTTTTCATCTTTCACTTCCATTGCTAATGGAATACTATTAGCGTTTTTCGTATCTACTTTTTTATCCACCGACGCAGGCGGAACAACTGCCTCTTGTGGTAAATTGCTCATTTCTTTCTTATCATCAGCTATAATTGCCACTTTTGTGGTCTCGGCAGTTGCTTTTGACGTTGATTCGACCACTGGTGCTACTACATCTTTAATATTATTTTTAATGCTTGCTGGCTTAGAAGTTGGTTTTATCTCCGCTTTTGATTTCACCTCACCAGTTTTTGTACCTGGCAAGGCACCAACAGGCGCAGCTCGTGTGTCATTTGTCAACTTGTTATTAAATTTATTAGGAAGTATAGGTTTGTTTGCAAGATTATTTTTAAGAAAGGGATTTGACTTCAAACCTTGTGCAGCTCCGACCAGACCATTGACTTTCCCAACAACATTTTTCTTACTCATTGCCTGTTTCACTGCTTCAATTTCGTCTTCCGTTGGACTCTCTAAAATGGAATCAGAGTCCTTTGGAGGAGTTACCAAAGGTTGCAGAATATTTCCAGGTACTCGTTTAGCTGGAGGGTCTCCCACTTTCTTCACAAACTTCTTTTTCTTCCCTGATGTATTTGTTGAACCAGGACCACTTTCCTTCACTGAAGGTGTTTTTGATAATCCGACTTCTTCCAGATCTTCTGGAGTTTCCGGAATCCCTGGCTTCATTTCAACATCACAGAGTATATCACTGAGCAAATTTCCAGGTATTTCCAAATCACTAGCGGAACTCTTTCGCTGATTTATATGCGCTACTTTCTTTTGCGTCCCTCTCATCTTTACCGTTTGTCTTTGAGCTAAAATATTCTTCTCAAATAAATCTTCAGGTTCTGCAGGTACTGGAGCCTCAATAATCTCTGGTTGTACCACAGAGATGGCTTCTTGGGGAAAGAAAAATCTTTTTGTCACTTTTCTCGTTAACCTTTGACCTTGAATGCCTCCATCCACATTTTCCTCTTCATCACTATTCACAGGTAAGTCGTTAGATTTAATTGCATTTACAGAAAGTTTTCTAGCTGCTTTCACCGTGGATTGCCTATCAATACAAATACTCTCGTCATCAGACGTGTCTCCATCTGGATTACTAACATGCTCGGCTTTCCGTAATGCCCGTGAAAATCTTTTCGCCATTTTCTTGTCTAGCCGTGCCAGTCTTTCTTTATCCTTTTCCAATTTTTGTGCCTCTGCTTGAAGCTCTTCAGGAACGTCAGTTCCAGACGTGTCAGCAAGTTTCTTTAATCTCTCTTCAATCTCTTTTAACACCACAGCCTTCTGAGCTCTGATGTCACTCAATGTTGGCCTGCGGTACCCTGAATACTTGTGCTTCTTGGAGTGAACCATATACTTTTCCCTAAATTTGTCTCCCGCTTTTTTCTCCATTTTTACAGGTTTCTTCATTTCTTCTTCGTACCATTTCGCTACTTGGCTGTAGTCTTTGGAAAGCTGGGAATTATCCTCTGATATTTCCATTTCTGATGGCTTTCCTATTTTTTCTTCCTCTTTGTCAAGTGTAGCAACATCTTCAACAACAACTTTCTCTTCTGGTTTTAGCTCTGGCTCTGTTGGTGGTAAATCATTTTTCTCCGCCGCCACAGGCGGTGTTGGCAGGTATGGGTTCTCCTTAAGCTTTTTCGTTTCTAATCGAATGACAGTACGACCCCTGCGAATTGTCCCATATCCTTCTCCACCACTTCTCTTCCTTGAAATTTCTGCAGGAATCGCAGACTTTCTAGGAGTGGTCACATCTATGTCTTCTGTAAAAAGTGTTTTGACACCAGAGGAGCTATACAGTGCAGGCCGATTTCCAGCAGTCGAAGGAAGGGGCAAAACTGGAATATAAGTTCTGGGTATT
This sequence comes from Entomobrya cf. arborea Gr-Col-00668, assembly GCA_034699025.1. Lineage (NCBI taxonomy): Eukaryota > Metazoa > Arthropoda > Collembola > Entomobryomorpha > Entomobryidae > Entomobrya > Entomobrya cf. arborea Gr-Col-00668. The sequence continues at coordinate 8,624 of JAQIWN010004764.1, read as the reverse complement.
CGACGTTTATTTCCGGAAGGTGAAGGTCCATTGGAATGTTGTTCCGAGATAGTTGGTAAAGGTGAATAATATGATTTTGGGCTTGATGATGAGCCATATGACGACGATCCATAGCCACCATAACTGCTTGACGCTGCAGCGTAAGGTGAAACATGGGGGTATGAGGGTATTGAGGGCATAGAGTAACTGCTCAGTCCCAGTAAACCTAAACTACTACCAGCACTGGAGCTTCCATAGAAAGGAGTCCTTCCCGACGATGAGAAATCATGCCGCCCGAAAAAACTAAATCCAGGCATGTACGACGATGTAGGTATGGAGGAGTAACTACCAAGTCCACTCGAACTACTTCCTCCCCCATAACTTTTCGTGCTACTAAGTGGATAAGGCATTATTGTAACACAAAGTGTAACTGATTGTTCACAGTTTTACAATAAATAACACTTAAATATCGTTAGTCGTTACATTGAAAAAGTCCATTGCTTTCACTACAAGACTTAACGTAACAGGTACACAGTTATTTAATTCATTTTACAAAGCAACTTTCACAAACACAAACGAAATGCACAAATTAAGCAAGTCACTCTGAGCCGAACTGAAGTTCTAAAATTATAATGCTTTCAAATTGTCGTGTCGAAAGTTCGTGCATGCATATATGTATTTACGTAAGAATGAATGAATGATTAAGAGTCTTTCCAAAAGTCAATAGATAAGTTCAGTTCTGGGATAACTTAATTGTGCGGACTGCTCAAGTCAAATGGGAAAGTCCCACTGAAAACTGACAACGATATAGCAAGAAGGAAAACAACTTTTAAGCTCTTGCCGAATTTTCACAACTCAATTCAATTGAAGACTGCCGTGCTGCTGCGGACTAAAAGAATATGAGGTTCGAAAAGCATATTACTGCGCTGGCTAACAACCAAAACGTCTGAGACCGTATCACCCCATCATTCCAACAACTGTTCTATATCATCTCACTATTTACTGTTTTGACTAAGAAACACACTGATAAGCTTTAAGTGTGCATTATTTCGAAAATGTTTACTTGTGCGGTTTATGAGGAAGCAAAAAAGCAAATACGTACGTAAGACTAATCGTAAGAGGAAATATTCATTGTGTTTCTAAATGCATCAAACAGCAAAAAAATATGTAGGGATAACGTGTGATGGGCAAAGTGAGGATGACGAAGATGTTCCAATGCAATGAAAGATCTGTATCAGCGTTCGTTCTGAACCTCGGTTTGAGCTTAACGTGCTATCTCTCTGCCTGCACGCCACTTTGACTTTGGCGTTTCAAAAACATGCCACGCTTGAGATCATTTTGTGATCTTTTGCACAGTTTTTTTTCTTTACTTGTGCGTTACGTGCTTGGAATATGTACGAAAAAACTTGACTACTTCAAAACTAGCGTGTAGATTTCGAAGAAAAGTAAACGAAAACAGCAGGAGCAGAATGTCGTAAAATCTGTTCGTCTCTCTGTATATTTGGAATACCTAAAGCTTGTTGGTCCACTGGTGATGGTGATTGGCGTATAGTATGTAGTTTTAGTAGTGCATTTTTTCTGTCTTAAATTAGTTGGTTTTCAAGAGCTAATATAATATTATAATAAGAGTCTTGACTTGACTGCTTTTCTGCTTGACATTAAAATGTTTATCGCATCTAGTCGTAAAATGTCTGATAACTTGCCATTGGTACTAACTGCAAGAAAAAAACGAAGGTGAAAATATACAACAGTTTATATGCATGTAACTTCACCTAATCCTACGTTCAAGGACAAGAAGTTAAACAATTAGTCCACTTTCCCAAGAAAATGTAATCCTACGCAATTTAAATTTCATTGCAGTAGTGCAGGGCAGAAAGATAGATACGGGTCGGGTGCAAGAAGAGAAAGATGTTTGAGAGATTTCTCTGAATGTCAAATGATTTGATAACGAGAAAAAATCCTTGTCTTTTTGTTCATCTATAAATATATGTATATATATATATATATATATATATATATATATGCTATTTCACACACGGATGAAAAAAATGTTGTGCTTGCACTTTGCCTTGATTAGTTCGAGATTTACAATGTTAACTGGATTTATCGATAAATTCCTGATTTAATCTTTTCCCTGCATATAAACTTTGCATTGTTGCGGTAGTCGAATCCCCATTTCATCACTTTTCCTGATTAAGATCGGGTTTCATTAGACTCCGTCTTCACAGCCACGCGATGTTTACAAGTTCTTAGAAATAATCACGGATCATTAAGTCTTATCAAGGTAATTGGTGGACAAGTTTTGCCAAAAGTTATTCCTGTCATATTTTTTGCTGTCATATAAGTTATAAACTGGAAATATGTAGCTTTGAGACGCATCTGGCGTTAAATGAGCGTACACTGCAGAAATTTGATGACATTTAGCCACCTTGAGACTTGACTTTTTGTGTGCTTGGTAAAATATCATTGAGCATGCGTTCCAAGATATGAAATGATATATTTTCCGTGAAAATGAGAGGTGTAAAATTTATATGTTCCGGGAAGTTGTAAGTGCACGAGCGAGGAAATGAACAAAGAAGTTTGTGATTTAAATTCGCAGGGAGATGTGATCCGGGGCATTCGATACGTAAATAAATATTTAGGTGCTTATACATCTATCTAGCTTGACTATAAAAATTTCATTGAATATTTAGTAATCTATCTTGTGTATGTCTGTTATTGTATCTTATCTTTAAATTAAATCTGGTAACACATGAAGGCAGTTTGTCTGTACCATATTTCTTGGCAGCCACAAGAGAAAGCAAAAGGACAAGATTTATTGCCGAGAAATCCAAGTTCAAAAGGCTATTCAACAAATAAATAGGCTCAATGCACAACCGACCGAAATATGCAATAAAATCGGAACTTTGGAGATGCTTAAAAGCTGAATTTTAAAATTTACCAGCCAGATATAATGTACCACTGCCGCATATGTATATTCGCAATATTCTTAACCTAATTAATAGATCATATTACACACAGATGTTAAATTATTGCTTGCTTTTCTACAGTTTACGACCGGTTGAACATTCTGGAAAACAAAAAAGCTGATGGGAAGTGGAGAAAAGTCAAGGGATTTTTCTAGACTCACATTCACATTGAAATTTTAGGCGACTTCCTTCTCTCTAGCTTACTGAAATGTCGCTAGAAAGTGGGCGTATAGTTCTTAAAAGATATGTTTACAAAGATATTAAAATTATTCTGTAGAATTATATTTGCTCCGTTTTCTGCAAAATAATAAAAAGGACATACCATGACTGCTCGTTTACGCCTAAATCATCACGCATGTATAAATGTCACACTTAATTTTCCTCTGTTACTAACTTGTTTTTCCCAAAACACTTGTAAAAGTGATCATTCGTGTTTAGTAAATGTCACCTATTCAGGAAACGCGTGGTCATCTTTACAATATTAAACTGACGCAACTGCAACTGGATTATAAATTATGTTTAAAAATTATTTCCGTGATTTTAAACACGATAGGGTACAGGGTTCGAGGATGCACACGTTGAAAAGTGCAAGGCCATTTTAAAATGGTCATGGTTTATTAATGACTTCCATTTCTTATCAAAATGATATTACAAGAATATTACATCAAAAACGTTCAGGCATAAATATAAAACTGACATCATCGACTACAATCTGTTCATCAAAAAGTCTTCGACATGTTTGCCAATGGATCATATCTAACTTTTTCTTTCAAAAAGATCTGAAATAGTGCATCTTCACATGACTGACAGAACCAAACTTTAATAATGTTATGCCATTCCATGCGTTTCCTCGCTCTTTCATCAAATGATTTCTCTGAAACGTTCTGTTATGTCACATGTTATAAGTTTTAACAGACAACAAAAACCATGAGTATATGCAGCAAGCAATATTTGCACTAGAAATGCTTTTATAATATACTTTAATTATCCGAGGAAAGGAAAGTATCATATCATAATAACAAGTATAGTATGATATGGTGGTTCATCTGTCAGAAATAAAATATCATATCGCAACTTTCGTCACATGATAGTAATCAATGAAGTTTCATGTTAAATGAAGAAATCATGTTATGTCACTTTATGATTCTATTAATACAAAATATTAACATAATACAATCTTGCTTCTAAATGTGGAAATGCATTAGTGATGTATCTAGCCCACCGGGGGAATGTTTAATTAGCTTTGTTCCTTCTTCGCCCATCATCTATTACCCTCTCATCTTAATGGCTTGTCAAATATTTAAGTGTCATATAAGTATACGAAGAATTTAATTTAGAAGTCTGAACTTTTTTGCAAGCTATGAAAAATGCAGTGTCAGTTAACACACTCCTCCAGGAAGGAACACTTTTTCCAATATGAAAAATCAACTGATGATATGCAACATAAAGGCACGGGATATACGGTGGATAATTGCCAAAAAGTTTGTCTGTTTGTCTTTTGCATATACATAAAAATTCTAGAATTTGAGTATTTAAAAAGATAATATGCCATTTTGGCATTGTGGAAGGAGCAGCACAGTGTTACACTTAGAATCGCTTTCTTTTTCTTCGAATATCAAGTTTTTAACAGATTTATGATAACAATTTAGTAGACCATTATTACTTCAATGCATACTTAGGAAGTTCAGCTACCTAAAAGAATATTTGAATACGTCGGTTTATGAGAAGGAGAAAGCTGTAAAGACTATAGACCATCATGGTATATTGAATATCAGCTTAAGTTATTACCGTTGTGGTGTGGTGTTGAGGACTGAGGCCAAGTTTAAACACAATCTTGCTCACAAATCACATAAAATCTCGCTAAAAATAAATGGTTAGGTAAGACAAACCATGTGGGTCTATATTTAGAGCTTCGAATGTTTGTCAAAACATGGAGCTATTATTTTGCAAAGGGCACGTGCATTTTTTGTACAAATGATTTTATAATGCACCAGTTATCAGGGATATTATTATAAGATAACAGGCTCAAATGAACCGAGAAGACGGTTCTCTAAAGCATTGTAATATGCATAATGAATGCTGTCCATTACAATTACCATCCACACAAATACTAAATTATGCTGCTTCATGTCATGTGAATTCAATGAATCATGGCACTCGTGGCAGTCTACTGAATAAAAAATATCCTTTTGCAAAGCTCGTAATTTGAACTTACAAGATCTCAAGTTCAACAAAAGCTAATATTTTCACTTTTTTGCGAGTCAAGTTTTGCGTGAAATAACATTTCTAAGAAAATTTTCTAATGCAAACTTTTAAATTACTTTTTGCTTACACCCAAAAGTTGAGTTTTGCTTTTTCGACCTGCCCACAAAGCTATATCTTTGATGTATTTATGAAAGAAGCATCACATTATCGTAAATTTATCCATTTTTTCCAAGAATAAACAATTCTCATCATACCAGATTCCATATTAACTTTTTTTTGTTTATACAAGCAAATTAGTAAGAATGTGACAAGAACATTGAAAGCCTTACGATCATTGCCGGCATAATAATTTGCCATCAGACCATATTAAATTTTAACAGATCCTCAAAGTGAAATTCCTCACATCAACTGATTTGTATTTTTTCGATCTGTCAATTTAGACGCGTTACTCCAAGGGAAAAAAATTACGAAGCCATGCAAATACTTCCTCATCAGCATTAGTGTAGCAAAAGCATCTAAAGAAAATGTCAGAAAGCGTAAGCAAAATACACCAAGGCAAGGCTTGTCAAGTTGGCTCTGTGACAGAGCTCATAATATTTATTGAGTAAATTCTAGCGTTTAAGTATGCAGATTGAGTTGGTGTCGTACCGTGTTTTTTTGTGCTTCACTTACTCTTCTTGAATCTTTCTTCCATGACGTTCGTCAGAAGCCCAGGTTAAATAAACGAAAAATAGTGAGCTTGGCTGGGACTTGAAGAAAAGTGGGATATTTTCAGAGAGGAACCCAATATCCAATTTGTAATTGGATATAAATGCGAACAAACCAGCAACATAAAGGGATCATAAAGCAAGACAGCAAAAACATTGTTCGTTTATTTGGAGAATGCAATAGCGTGTTCGTATGAAAAATTTCATCACAAATTGACATTTTGCGGAAGTAACAAAATCAGTCACACTTGTGTGCGCACTCTCCTTGTTTACTTTCAATTCGGTGTTGGAACGGAATTAAGTAGGGAACCCAATTGCGTATGTTCCCATAATATGCATCATGGCATGATATTCGATTCCTTTTTCACATTCTAAAAATTTGCAATAAACAAAATGGAGAAAATTGAAAAAAGCTTACCTTCACATTTAAGACCTTGCTTGAAAAACCCATACAGCAAAGAGCCGCAATGATCACAAAAGGTTGGGGACATAAAATTGTGTACTTTGAAACGATGTGGAACATCAATTTTGAACCTTTCACGGAGATACTGAAATCGCATGAAAAAGTTTGTAAGTATGTCTTGTATTTATTTTAGTGGTTTTTAAATTTCAAAACGATCCATCAGCTTACAACAGTGCTCTGAGATTCTTTCCCGGAACCTGGACATTTTCCTAGTAGTTTCAGGTGACATCTTTTGTGGACCGAGGTTTGGCACACTAAAATTAAACCAAGAAAACGACATCTTCTGCTATAATTTCAAACCGACGCATTCTCTGGGGCAACAAAGACTTCAAATGACGCTTCTTTTCGAACGCGATTTTTTTGTGGGGGATTGTGAGCATCATACAAAGTGTTTTTGAACACTTTTAAAACTTCTCCTGCAATAGTGCCTTCTCGTGAAGATTCTTGGAAGTAGAAATTATTTGAGCTTCTAAAACTTTCACCACAACAGTTAAGATATTCTACTCTTGGTGGCGCTAGATCACAAGCAGGTTCGGAACTGTTCGAAAACACTTTTAAGTATCACATACTTTTTGCACCATACCACCACCGTAAACATGCGTGGGCATAAACTGAACCAATGAAAGTCATTAGTCATTACCATACCACATGTTCCAGAACATTAACACACAAACTTTTTTGTGCATAGCATAAACCAATTTCGTAAACTAATTAATTCTACCAAAACTACATCTACAAGAGTTTTTCACTCTTATACTTACATTGACATTGGTATCCCTGTTTGCCGAATCCCCATAAAAAGTCATGACAAAAGGCACAGAATGTTGGCTGTCGGAAAAATTTTGCCACAAAACGGTGTCCTTTCACTTCATGTACTTTTTGGTGCTTGATGGCCCCTCGTCTTCCAGCAATGTTAAAAAATACGCTGCTACTACTGCTAGTGCTTGGAGTGCTTGCTACTGCGGAAGCTGAAGGGGGAGGGGGAGGTAGCGGATTGTTGAGTTCCTCTTCATCTAAATCTTTAGGGAAATGGAATATATTTTGTTTTAGCACATTTTCCACTTGAATCGTTACGAATTTGTATGTAAACTTGATTCATTTCATTTCACCTTCAATATCACGAAATCTCATCCCGGTTGACGTTGAGGTTGAATTGGTTCGAGCAGATTGATGAGGATTTCTAACACGTACCTGTTCAAATCAGTTCAAACAACTTTATATTTTTGTTTTTAACACTAACAACCAACAAAACGAATATATTTCAAATAGTTTTTCCCCTGAAATCACAAATAATTCATTTGCAATCAAGCTACACACTCAGATAATTAAACATTAGCTAAAGCAAAGCTCACACATCACTACTAAATCAATTAGTACAATCACGGCACACTTACATCGGCAAACAGATCATTGTCTCCATTGGCTCGCAGTCTGTTTGGACTGGAAGGGGTCACATTTCCAGAATTATTAGCTGTCGAAGCGTTTGTATTATTAGCACTACCAAGGCTTGTCGTTTGTATCGGGGGAAGTAGAGACTGTCCAGAGGTATTCCACATTTTCCCATTGCCAAGCGGCCCAAAAGCATTCACAAAATAATCCTCCATTATTATTCTCACGTTCACATGAACCGGAAATAATTTACTCTACGCAATAACTTTCGTTGATTTCAAATATAACATGTAAACTTTGCACAGTAATCTAGTTCACAGTTAGCAAAATTCATCTGATCCGTAATGCGAAATCTGATTACTACTGCCGTGCTAAGCTAATTAATTTCATGTACTTTTACTTTACCATCTACTTTTTCTCTTCACTCGCTCATCTCGACACTGACTAAAGAGAAACGATCTCCAACATCATAAAAGTTTTTATGTGTAGTGATGGAATGATATTTTTCCAAACAAGTATTATTTAACATATCATGTCACTACCGTCCTCGCCGCTGACATACCAAGTCATATATACTCCAATTAAACGTTTCATTTTGTTAGTAAACCATTTTTATTATGGCAGCGACACAGCAAACAAGGTCAATTAACTCTGGTTAATATTTAACTAAAACTTATTCAACCATGAAATGTCGTGATTCTGTTTTGTGGATCCTATAAAATTTATGATTTGGAAAGGAATATACTTTACCATCAGATCACGCAACGAGAGGTTTTGATACTTGTCAAGATTCACATGAAATATGTAATTTCTCTACAGGGAAAAGTTAATATCTGATCTGTGCTGTTCACGGAGGATGATTTTAGTATAGACAATAACTATCTGTCAACATTACATCAAACCATGTAAATT
>JAQIWN010004763.1:0-10747 GCA_034699025.1 Entomobrya cf. arborea Gr-Col-00668 | reverse complement strand
TACATCTACATCAAAAATACAAAATGCATTAAACAAAAAACGTAAAACTATCGACGAAGTTGAAATCCCCGCCAACACATTTAATTAAATGAAATTTCTTTGTAAAATTTTCAGTGAAGTACACCAAACTTCATAACAACACGAAAAATCATAGAATGCAACAAATCTGGGACCACTTTACTTTATTTAATTATTTTGTATCGTTCTCCTGCAGTTTTTTACTTATTTTACATTGGCTTATATTTCCTCATGATCCATTTTACATTACGTATTATCTTAAAAACTTACCACTTCATAGAATCATTAAGTGCGGCTTGTATTTCTCTTATTTCCTTTATTTTTCGTGGATTGTACTGAAAATACAATTAACGTTTTGCTTTTATAGTAACCTAACTGTGGAAATACTTATACAAAGCTTTCCTGTCTTAAAACATGAATTTCGAATAGGAATGTCAGAAAAAAATTATCAAACCCTTGATGAGTTTCGATCTTTAGCTAGACTGCCCATAGAATATCGAGCTACTGATTTATTACTTAAAATAATTATGGATTTATTGGGAATTCTAATGATGATAGGTTATTGTATGGTGCTTTGTGGTGCCATTGTATGCAATTCGACTTTGATCCTAGAGAGAAAAAAATTAGTTCTGGCAGAGAAATTGATCTTATTTAGCGGAACAATATTGTTTCAAGCACCTTGGATAATACTATTGCAAGCATCATCACTTACACTAATTTGTTCGATAAAGAATATTAGATCGTGGAGTAATGGAAACTGGGGAAAAAGGAAGGATAGAAATTATATGGCAGTTTTTAGAAAAAGTTGTCGGCCGTTCTACATTGGTTATGAGAATCATTTTAGGTTTACGAGAAACTGTTTGCTTTTATTTTTATGGAGGTTATATCGAGTTACTTTTCGTGTAAATTTTGTGCTTAAAAATTTTGTAAATTTTTAGACTTAAGGATCATCGACTTGTAAATGTAATCTTAAAACGCAGTTTTTTGCAATGATATTTAAAAGACAAACGTTTTTATTGTTCTACAATTTTTAAACAATATTCCGTTACACAATATAAAATGCAAGCTGAAATACTGAGAATCACAAAAAGGATTCCTAGGACAATGCCCAAATTGTAAAGATCTGCTATCGATCCGCCACCAGATCCAGTACCAATAAGTCCTCCAACACCCCGAACACCACCTTTTGGCTTCAATATAAAATAAGGACACTTTAGAAACTTTCCTAAATTTGAAGTAAATATGAAACTTTTTCAACTGATATTACAACTTACAACTGCTGAGGTCAAGCACAATAAAATATTAAAGATAAGGAAAAAATTGGTAAACCGGAAACTAGTTGTGTTTCTTATGATCATTGTAATTTCTGGACAAGTCAACTTCCGTACAAATATGTTTTTTAAATGTTGTTAAGATTACTTAATATACTCAAAATGCAACTTTAAATTTTTATTTTAAAAAATAAGTTGTTTCCCGTAATTATGAAACAGTTATGGACTTTATTATCTATTTTAATGCTACTCATAATATATCAGGACATCGATTGAATAGTAAGGTCTGTATGAAAATGTAGTGAGAATTTCAATAAAAAATTGTTTTTAAATTGTATGCGTATCGTCAACGTTAAATTTAGATGGGTGCACATAAAACATACTAAAAAGCATTACGTATATTCCCTTTTGTATAAATGACTTGAGGCTATAAATGTTGGAGAAAAAAGTATGGAATTGTTATGAATCGTCACGTCGCGAATTCGTGGTCTTCTTTGCGGTCATTATTGTTTTGATTTTTATTGTATTATTTTGAAGAACACCACCCCTGCCACCTTTGGCTTTAATTAAAGACATAAGTTTACTTTGGAAATCTTTAAAATTTAAATATTAGCAACAAAAATATCTTATGTCCTTCTAAGTACCATTGCCGTGCTCAATGATAACAGAACATAAAAAAATACAAAATGTGCAAATATTTTCATGCATGGATTTTTTTTCCGTGTAAACTTTGTTAAGAAACCAGGTTATTTTTAGCCTTACAGATCAATTTGCTTGAATAATGTAAATACAATTTTTGCATACTTAGCAAACAACTGAGGTGATATACAAAATTATGTTTAGAAATCAGGGTTTTTAGTGACGCATTCATTTCTTCAACAACACATCTTTTCACAAAATAAAATGCAACCTATAAAGGTATATATTACAATAACAATCACTATCACAGTGCCAACGTTATGAAGACCGGGTGTTGATCCGCCTACATTTCCACTACCACCACCCCCACCACCTCCCCATCCACCTCTAAATCCAGAACCACCACTGCTTCCTCTTCCACCTCCGCTTCCACCTCCACCAACCCGTCCTCCCCCTTTTGGCTTAAATTAAAACGTAAGGATATTTTAAAAACTTATGTAAATTTTAATTCAAATGTAAAATGTTTTTAACCAAAGAAAAACTTACAAATGCAGATATCAAAGAAAACAAAATATAAAAAAACAAAGAAGAAAGCAGTGAGCTGAATACAAGATTTTGGTCTGGTGATTATCATGTTTTACAATGACGACTATGTCAAAACAAAGTAATCATTAAAAATTTATCTTGGAAATTAAATGTACCTGAAATGCAAATGCAGATTTTATAGTATTTCTAATTTGTCGAACTGGTGTTTTTATTTTATTGCGTACTTCAAAGTTATTCGTAGTACTTTCAAAAATCGAATAAATAATGCGTTTACATCTTGATGGACTGTGATTTCAATAAAAAAAATTGTTTTTGACTTGTATATGTATTTTTCCTGTGTAAATTCATATGTAGGTGGATACTACTGAGAAAATGCATGACAAAAAACATTGCATACAATACCTGGTAAATGAATACCCTGAGGCTAAAAATGAAGATAAAAAATGGAATTTTTATCAATAACAACGTCGGGATGCACTTTGTTTGCTATTACAATAGAATTTTTTTGTGTCCTCTCTTCATATATTATTGAAACAATGTGAGTTTTTATGGTAATAGAGATCTTCACTTACAAGGAAATCTATTGGAGTTCCTCGTGTTCCTCGGAGAAATAATAAATTGCACCAACAAACTCAAAAATTGAATTTTCTGCACAAATTTTTCATGATTCCTCCTTTCAAATATAATATAGATAATTTTTTAGTAGTTTTTTTATAATTTAATTTTAACTATTTGTGTTAAATATTCTCCAAATAACGTTTTTACACATTACAATTTAAAATACACTCGTAACACGAAATACAGCCAGAAATGACTAAACTCACTGCAGCTATCCCAAGAGCTATCAACAAAACGACGTATTCAAACCATCTGCGTTCTTCTTTTGATCTATCTGGAGATTCAATCCTAACAGCATGTCCATGACCTCTACTTTTACTACTTTTATCACCCCAGCCACCCTTTGCCTTCAATAAAAATAAATAAATTTACGTAAAAAACATTTAACTTTAAAATAACAAATTGTAAGCAATATTTTATCTGTTTTAATTTACAAGTGAAGTGCGTAACGATATCAAAATATAAAACAAAATAATAAACGTTGAAACCCAAAGACAAGTTTTTTTGGAAACAACGTTATTTATTTTTAAAAAAAACTTTTTTATTTTATATCCTGATTTACTCCAGTGTATATTAAATTTTAATGAACCAAACTAATTAATTATCACATGATGATAATAGTCACTAGAATTATAATGAGCATGCTGTACTTAAATAATGAGGAATAGTATATTTTATAAAATTTTATAAAAGATAAGAATTTAATTAGATTTGTACTAACTATTCTGATTATTTAAGAAGACGTTTGTGTACGTTTTAGATTATTTTAGGTAACCCAGTTTTAGTTTCTTTTTACCGTTGAAAAGTTTTTTTTAGATTTTTTGTTACCAAATTTTAGTATTTAACATAATATAATATTTTGCTTTGTCTTTTCTTCAGCACTTACAAGGAATACTATTCCACTGCCCCGAGCTTCCAGATAAATGAAATATATAAAATTAAACTATAATTCACACTGATCACGATTCCAAAAACATTTTGCTGTAAAATGTTAAGTAGCTTAATTTTGACGACAAAAAGAAAGCGTCAACGCACGCTTTGCTTGGATGTAAAGCCAGTTGCTCTACCAAGCCAAGCAGCGCAGAGAGCTACGGACGCGAAAAAGAGGTTCTCTCTCTGGAGCGCGCGGCTGAATGGACAGCTGGCTTTGTATACAAGCTAACCGTGAGTCGACGCTTTCTTTTGAACATTAATTTTACAGCAAAATGTTTTTGGAATCGTGATCAATGTGAATTATAGTTTAATTTTATATATTTCATTTATCTGGGAGATGGGGGCAGTGGAATAGTACTCCTTGTTAGACTAAACCAAGTGCAAAGAGAGAAATAAAAATAGAGTCGTTGGTTGACTACATAAATAAACACGAGGATGATTAAAGACAGAATGTAAAATACTTGTAAAAAAGAAGCCTAGTTTCGTTTGCTAATCTAATATATATTTAAACTATTACTAAAATGTTTACAAAACCACAAACATAATATGCACAAATAACAAATAACCGCATTTATCGGTACACTAATTTGGAACTAGACATTTTTACAAAACTAAGTTTTAAAATCAATGCAAATGTTAGACAAAAAATAGTTTACAGAACTAAAATTACATATTTATGATAGTTTATTGATAAAAAATATTCCTATTTAACTAACACCTCGGCTCACAAAAATAAATTAAAACAGCACCTAAAATCACAACAAGAATGAGTACTCCCACTATTATCCAGTTCATATAAGTGTACGTAGCTTTTGGTCCATGTCTTGAACCCGATCCACCTCTTCCACGACCACCTCCTTTTCCTCCACCTTTTGGCTTGAATGTGAAAAGTATATATTTGAAGTTTGTTGTAAATTCAAAACAGTATTTTGTGAATTTTTTTTACTTACAGTCGCGTTGGTGAATGATAACAAAACACTTAACAAAATAATAAAGGTTGTAAAGTGAATACAAGTAGCTTTACTAACGATCATTATGATTTTAAGAAATGAAATGCATAACACAATTTAAATGTTTAAATGACAAAATGTAGAATAGTAAGACATTGGGCTTTCAAATGTATCTAAGCATTTTTTTTGCTTTTTTGACGAAACAGGTGTTTTATAATATAGCGTACATCCAGATGATTAAGTTGAACGAATAGATTGAAATATGTATTATTATGATGAGCTTCGTTATAAAAATTCCATGAAAAATAATCCTGTTTATGTACCTAGTAGACATACATATGTATCCCTGCGTGTTGCCTGGCATATTATATCTGGTTTTAGAATGACCTGAGGCTATAAAGTCTAGCAGAAATGCAACATTGGTATTGTTGTAAAAGGCAAAGTCGAAATCTGTTTTGTTTGAGCGTTATGCAATTTATATACTTGAATGAATGTACTATTTTCGCTATGAGGACGGGTGAACCAAATTTGTTTCCGTCATCGTCAAATTTTAATTGTAAAATTGTTACATTCAAATCCATTTTAAAGTTTCGATATCTTTTGAATTTTATATTTAGCAATGTTTTTAAGTCAATATTCGAATAAGAACTCAATTATCAAATAATGACATCACTGGAATAATCAATAAAATAAGCTTCCAAAGAAAATATTTCATTAAATAATTTATTTGCAACAATGATCTATTAAATAGCTTATAATGCAAGACAAAATGAGGATAATTACAAAGATGACCACAAAGACTATAACAATTTGCTGGGTTTGTGTTACTAATGATCCAGCACTAGATGCATTGCCACCATTATAACTTCTTCCATTATTTTGTGGCTTTAGCATGAAACAAACAAAATTTAAATTTGTACTCGATAAAATTAATCAATTAATTACTAAAAAATGTTTATATGATATTCCCTTACGAATGCTGTGGCCATAGAAAACAAAATATTAAAAACAATAATATACGTTGTTATTTGGAAACGAACTGTATTTTTGGCGGTTGTCATGATTACTCAATGACATCCACTTTGAAGAAATTCAATCGAAACAAGAATTTGGGGCGGCGAAAATTTCATAGAGCAAAAATTCACTTGAGAAAGTTTGTCTACAATGAACTATACTATTGTATTTATGGAACGGATGATTTGATTTTATTCTTCTTCTCAACCAAAAATGTTATAAATCAGATAGAATAGATTATGCAATGCGGAACCTGGTGATTGAGTGCGAATTCAATAAAATTTATTATTCTCCATGTGAATATGTACTGCGACTGCAAAAATGTATGTATATGTATTTGTATTATTTGTAATTTTAGAGAAATAACTAAGCTAAGCCAATTATTGGGAGTATTATGATCTGAGAATATAACAATACAAAAAAACGTACGTTCAAAATCTTACGTAACGCAGCACCGGCGTGACCGGGCTATTTGGTTTCTCAAAATTGCTGTTTAAGGTCAACAGGGCTACTTATTGTGACGCAGCGCCATGAACCGGGTTATTTCAGTTTTCAATAGAGCTATTTTGAAATTTTTTGCTCAGCATGGCCACCAACGCTATTTTGGTTGCCAGAAGGGCTCATTCAGGTCACCAGGGCTATTTGATAAAAGTCGATCAGCATGGGCACCATGTTATTTCAAAAGGTCGTAACCGGGCTATTAGTAAGATTTCGAACATAAGCAAAAAAACTATGATGGTATGACAATGAACCGAAAGCATTTTACACGCTTCGTGTTTTGGGTTTTTTTAAATTCTACATTTTCATCGTAGAAGTCTATTTTTAAAATATCTCACAAAGTAAACCAGATTATAACATCAAGCTTACACAAATGAAAATTTGAAAGCAATATTGCGTGTAATACCGGTGATTTTTTAATGCAAACACAAATAAGCTATACGAACAGTAAAATTTTAAAATATAAAAAAGGAAGGTAGAGTGCAATTTCAACATAAAAAGGCAATGCATTTTTACAATTTTGAATTGTTAAATAAAACAAGTAATAATTTTTAGAAATGCCCATGATCTGGCCTGCTTACTATAGCATAAAATATATTTATTCAACAAATTTTCATAACAAAAAATATAATACAAGCCATAGTAATAAGAATTACAAAAAGGATCACAGCAATAATGCCTTCATAGTTTGTATATTCTGTTGTTGGTTCAACTCCAGAACTTGAACTTTTACTGCCAATTCATCCACCACCTTTTCGGCTTTAATCGTAATCATAAACCAGTAAATCAGTTTTAAAAAACATTAATATAAATAAAATGAATACAATTTTGTTGATTTTAGTATACCGAGGCAGTATTCAAGGATAATGAAATATGCAAAAGGATAGTAAATGCTGTGTAGTGAATGCACTTGGACTTTCTGGTAATCATCGTATTTTAAAAAAGGTATTTGTAAACTTTACTAGAACAATGAATAAAATAGTCTCCAGGAAAATTTTTCAAGGAGTTTTTATTTTTTACATTTTTTCAATAAAAAACTTATAATGCAACCCAAAATAAGAATGCTGACAAAAATTATTACTAGAACGATGCCAATATGGTAGGTATCTGTTACCCCTGAACCGCCACTAAATCTATTGCCATCAACATAGCCTTTTCCATCACTTCTTGGCTTTGATATGAAACAAACAAAATATAAATTAAGCCTTGCTAAATTTTAAAAACAATTGTAAAATATTTTTAGTTCAAATGCACTTACTATTGCCGTGGCCACACAAAAGAAAATATTAAAAAGTATAGTGTAAATTGTAACTTGAATACAAGCTGTCTTTTTGATGGTGGTCATTTTCACTTGATGACGTCACCTTCGGAAAAAATAGACGAAACTTATGTCGGAAAAATATGAAAATGCATTAAATTTGCAGTCGGAATTTAAAATTTTCAAGACACAAAAATTATATATTCATGCATGCTGAATGCGTTTGATACTAACAACTTACTATTTACATTTATTCTTAAACCTTTTCTGTACGTACATCATTCTAATGCCGATTAACTAGATTAGTCAATGCACCTGCGTGACAATTGTATGGGTGTTCAATAAAAAAAACATAATATGCTTGGCGTGCATATGAATTGCACCAGAAAAAAATGTATATTCATGTGTATTTCTGATTTATAAGTAATACGTAGGCTAACTTATTAAAACTTGGTTGTTTTGTGACCTGAGGCTACAAAAATAAAGAGAGTATAATTGACTTATAATAAATCGCAAACGGGACATGTGCTTTGCTTTTTATTTATTTTATTCGATGATTTAGCATTTTCATTGTGGTAGTCTAATTTCTAAAAATAGAGGTGATCCGACTATTATTATTTTATAAATTTAAAAATTCAACAACATTCCGTTACACAAATTATAATACAAGCTCTAGTAATTAGAATGATAAAAAGGATCACAAGCAACAGCAAAACAATGTTAACAAACATTAATAATAAAAATAAAATGAATAAAATTTTGTTGGTTTTAATTTACCGACGCAGAGGTCAAGGATAAGAAAATATGGAAAAGTACAGTAAAAGCTGTGAAGTGAATGCACTTAAACTTTCTGGTAATCATCGTAACTTAAAAAGATATTTAAACTAATTAAAAATTAAAATAATCAGCTTTTTTCAGTTCTATATTAAAAACTTCACTCACAGACTTCTATGAGCGTGCTCTGTACTGTATACAGGATCGATAATACGAATAACTTAACACATAATATCTTTCAGCTCAATAACCTGGGGCTAAATAAAAAAGTCATAGTTTGTTTGTAAAAGCTAATATTTATTCAATATTCTTCGAATAACTTTCTTACCTAAAACAATTTAAAATACAATCGTAACACGAAACAACGCAATAAATTATTAAAACAACTACAGCAATCACAAAAACGATGTACGTAACGATGTATTCAAACAATGCGGCAAGGACGCGTTCTGTTTTTGATCCACCTGGATATTCAATCTCACCACCATGACTGTAACCTTTACCTCTGCCACCCTTTGCCTTAAAGAAAGATAAACAGATTGACTTTAAAAATACTTTAAGGTTTAAAAATAAACAGTATTTTAAATGTTGTAACTTACAAGTACCGGGCCCAATGAAGACAAAATATAAAACAAAATTATAAATGTTTTAAACTGAATACAAATCGTTTTTCTTGCAATCAACATTTCTTATAACATATAGGTTTTTACTTTGTACACTGATTTATTCAAATTTATATGCAATTTTAATGCAAAAGATTAATTAAATTTCATGAACACGTCCTACCGTAGCTAATTCATGGAAAATAATATTTAGATGAAAATTTTATTTAAAAAATTATAATTAATTTATAATCGAACCAAACTTTCAGATTTTTTATTGACGTTGAAGTCAGTTTGAGATTATTTTAGGTGAAGTAAATTTGTTTTCCTTTCACCGATGTTCAATTATTTCTTACAGAATTTTTATGTATAACACAGTAAAATATTTACTCGGCTTTTATTCTTTAGCTATTTGACTTAACCAAGTTTGCACAGAAAGATAAAAATAGAGTCGTGTGGGTGGACTACATAACTAAACAAAGACAAGAGAATGACGAAAGACAGAATGTACAATTCTTTATAAAAGGAAGACCTGGTTTTCGTCATCACAAATTTCTTTTCCTTTTTCGGATTATAAATTCTTACCAAATCTTTAAAACTACAAACATAGTATGTAAAAATATTATTCAAATTACTGGAATTAAAAATACACTACTTAGGTACTCAGAAATTTTCTTTATATATTTACAAATTAATACACATCATAACTTTAAAATGTATTTTTATTAGTTTACATAGAAAAACATTTCTATCAATTAACATCTCGACTCACAAAAATAAATTAAAACAGCACCTAAAACCACAACAAGAACGTGGACTCCTACTATTATCCAGTTCATATAAGTATACGTGGCTTTTGGTCCATGTCTTGAACCCGATCCACCTCTTCCACGACCACCTCCTTTTCCTCCACCTTTTGGCTTGAATGAAAAAAATAAATATATATTTTAAAACATGTTATAAACTCAAAAGGTTTTTTTTGGAATATTAACTTACAGTTGCGGTGGTGAAGGATAACAAAACACTTAACAAAATAATAAAGGTTGTAAACTGAACACAAGTGGCTTTACTAACGATCATTATGATTTTAAGAAATAAAATGGAAAACACAATTTAATGTTTTTATATAATCAAATGTACAAAAGTAGAACATTTGGTTGTCATTTGGAGTTTTTTATGAAACAGGTGTTTTGCAAAATAGCGTGTATCAAGATGATTAAATAAGTTGAATGAATAAATTGAAATATGTATCAGTATGATGAGCGGTGGCATGAAAATTCCATGAAATGAAATACTGCTTCCACCCTTACGTACAAATTTATATGTGTAGCCTGGCATATTATTTCTGGTAGTAGAATGACCTGAGGCTATAAATATTAGAGGAAAAAAGCAACATTGCATTGTTGTAAATGACAAAACCGAATTATTTTTTGTTTGCATGTCCTTCAATTTTTTTCTGTGATTTATGTGCGCATTTAGATTTTTTGGCTAGGGAAACGGGTAAGCTTACATGTATTCAATTTATACACGTCATCGAAATCATCGAAACTTCAATACAAACTGTTTACTTTGATACTAATTTTATTAGAAGTATATTTGTCAAACATACTTGGGTGATAAATAAGT
>JAQIWN010004762.1:0-10748 GCA_034699025.1 Entomobrya cf. arborea Gr-Col-00668 | reverse complement strand
ACGAACCTTATCTATTTAAACAAAATATTTTATTATTATGTTCATACTGGTTTGATTATGATTATAGTTGTTGTCATTCGTGTGCAATTATAGTGCTGTTTCATACATTACGTAACAGTGGTCAGTTATATAAAATTGGTAAACAAGAACATATTTTCGATTTAATGAAATGGTTTTTTTCATTGTTTACACATGTTACCCTCAAACATTATAAATATTCATCAGAGGAAAAAGAAGCAATCAAAAACTTCATGTTTTATTGTGATTTTTGTGGCAAGTTTCCAGTTTTAATCCACACAAATAAAAGTAAACAAGTAGATATGAACAAAAGTTTACCTGCACCAACATATTTTATTATGGACAAATCCAACCAAGAAGAAATGCGTTTATATGTGTCTCGAATAGAACGAAAGGATATATTTTCATGGGATATGTTCACTGAATTAAAATTTGCTACATCAACAGACATTTACAAGGAACCTGTAAAATACGATACACGCTATTTTGACATCATTTGTGGGCTCATACAACAAAAGGATTATAATTTCGAGCAAGCAAAAGAGTGCTACAGTAAAATTACTTTCAAAAGCTTTTCGGAAATTATAAACTCAAAACACTAATTGCTGAACTAATTCTCGATTTTCTCGTAAATGTTATCAACAAATGTTCTTGCTTATATTGTTTTCAGTACTCGAATTAATTCCCTACAAAATGATGCTACAACTGTCTGAAAAGGCACACAAAGAAAAGAGCATTGAAGGAAAGAAAAATATTACCGTTTCCATTGATTTTACAAGGGAAATCTGAGTTTTAAAGTTTAAAATTTCAGCAGGTGCCACACTGTAGAGCCTTACGTCATGATGTTTGCCATGGTAATAGTACATGCTCCTACGTACATTATAACATAGTTGCCATGAAATTTTGACAGGGTACCATACCAGCAAGACCACATGAAAAAATTTTGGAAGCCGAAAATTTATGCGTGAAACAAAGGTTTAGGAAGAGTATCTGGTATCACCAACACCACAATGATAAAATAAAAAGCTAATTGTTTCCAGACAGTTAGAAGAATGTTTTATAAGATTATAAAAGAGTTTTTGTTTCTTGTTCGCATTTTGATATTAAGTAGGTACCTATACACAACTTTGGGTTTCACGCATAAATTTTCAGCTTTCAAAAAATATTTCATGTGGTCTTGCTGGTATGGCACCCTGTCAGAATTTCATGGCAACTATGTTATAATGTACGTAGGAGCATGTACTATTACCATGGCAAACATCATGACGTAAGGCTCTACAGTGTGGTACCTGCTGAAATTTTAAACTTTAAAATCCAGGTTTTCCTTGTAAAATCAATAGAAACGGTAATTTTTTTCTTTCCTTCAGTGCTCTTTTCTGTGTGAGCCTTTTCAGATAGTTTTGGCATCATTTTGTAGGGAATTAATTCGAGTAATGAAAACAATATAAACAAGAACATTTGTTGATAACATTTACGAGAAAATCGAGAAGTAGTTCACCAATTAGTATTTTGAGTTTATAATTTCCGAACAAGGGATTTTTGACACGGTCTGAAAATGCGCTTCCCATTTTCAAGGCGGTAGGCCTAGAGACCCCATATTGATGTGACTTGAACATCATAAGATGGGTGTTGTTCCTGCAGCCGTACTTGGCTGTGGCACACTAATGAGTAAGAGAAATCAGACTTTGTTTCAAAAGTCAATAGTGAGTTTATAATTTCCGAACAGAGTGTATATAGTCAGAAAACAACTTTGCTAGAAAACGAAGTTCAACTCACAATTACTAAAAGTGCTGTTAGCACTCAGGCTATGAGCTTAATTATAGTGACCAATTTCATTGATACAGAAAGCATCGAAAATCCAATCAAAGTATTCTCAACCCATCGTTTTTACACCACCGATTCGACTAATGAATTTATCCTAAAAGCCACTGAAAATCCCAGATTATTTCACAGGTTGAATTTACGTTCTGGAAATAAGAACCCTGTTGCTATGATTGTATATACAATCTATCCTGAATTCTTTGACCCTATGACGTATGGAAATAATCGCAACGTGTGCGATGATATTTTGTTTGGAATTCCTTCTAAGGCTTATCACTGTGTAACTAATATAATGTCTGCTTTACTTATTAGTAAGGTTCACAATGTTACCATAAATGTTTTAAATATGCGAAATGGCACGGAACAATACATGGCTAGAACACAATTTTTAGGACAATATATTTTAGACGACAAGCCCTCCGATCTACAAGATGGTCCTAATGAAAACCCGGGTGAATGAATGAAGTTTATACCGAAAATACTACATTTCCAGTATTATTATCCGGAACAATTAATTTACTGCCGGAAAATACATGAACGTGAAAAGCTGCTGAAATATTCAATAGCCTACTGGATATCACCATTAAACATAGACGTAGTGATACTCATTTGTCTTCTGATGGTAGCATTTTTATTGATAAACAGGTTTTTACAAATAAACTATAATTTTGCTACAGCAGTAGGGCTATTTGTACGACAATCGCATTCTACAATATTCCTTCACAAGAATTATAGATGGTTTATTGTTGTAACACTACTGGGTATGTTTACTTGTGCAATTTATGAGAACGTAATGACAAGTACAGTACTTGTTCCAAACCCTCCAAGAATTTACAACTCAAACAAAGAAATATTGGACGCAGGTTACAAAATCCTTTGGTTTTCTTCTGTGTACTCGTCCCCCGAAGCTTATTTCGGAAAAAGTTTGGAAAGTCAAGGAATATCTTTCATAAAAAACAAAAATTATTTTGAAATGGTTTCTAACCAACTTCAAGATAACTTGACTTCGCAAGCCATTTATCTTACTAAAGAGTATGCATTGATGGTTGGGGCAAGCTCAGCAGATATTCAGATTCGTGGGATAGAACAGAATTTGGTAAATATAATTGCACCAGAAAAAAGAGAACAGTTGGAAGAGTATTTTTGTTACGCAATTCCACAAATCATGGCTAGCTTTCCTTTTTTCAACGATCTTCATGTTGTTAACAGAGACTGGATGCTAGAGACTCTTGAGATTTTAAGAGAAAATGGATTGGATGTAAGGTGGGATAAATGGTCGAATTGGGCGTATGCGCTTCATATGAAGTATGATATGGAGAACCAAAAAGCTGGTAGTTTAAGGAGCAAAAACAATTACATCAATATGAATAGCTTGTATGCCATTTTCTTGTTTTATGTTAGTTTAATTTTAGTAGCAGGGCTTACTTGTTTTTTAGAGTGTTTGTACTGCCGAAGGACATTTAAATTGCATTTTCAATGCATTAAAGTATTTAGAGCTATTTCGAAAATGTTAAAGTAATAAACTTATATTCAATAAAATATATAATTGTTTAAGTAATTAGATGGCATGTTTACTTTCATTTTGAATATCAATTTAAAGAATCATATGCGAGTTTACATAATAATAATAGTAATAGCTACTTCAACAAATTATTATTTATTTGGTAAGAAGACAACACTATTTACAATCAATTATTAATTACTGAATGTATCTTATTTTTAATTGAAAACATGTATACAATCTATTTTACAGCCAAATGAGCTTTCATTGTCCACTTTATTAAGCGAAGTACATAATTGAATTGGTTCATCCTTTCTAAAACCACAGTTTTTCCATACCTTATTAAAGCAAGCCTACAGCTCTTATGAAATTTCCTCATTAAACGTTTTTCGTCTGGATTTCCCCATTCATGAGTTTTCCAAGAGTGCAGAGTTTTTGTTCCCTGTATCCATAAATATTTTCCCCATTGTAAAAACATTATTTGGGCACTTGCAGTGCACAGAACTCCCATCACTAAATAAATTCTTGCCGCAAATTCTACACGTTTCCATGAATTTAGAAGAATCACACCAAAAATTACTGGAATTGCTAACAAAAAAATATGACCTGACCAAATAATATATGCACGCGTGTCATTCCAACGTTCCATCAAAATTTGAAACGATCTGTAGCTAACTTGCAAATTATCAATATGTCTTAAATCATCATTGGTTCTATACCTGTGATGCGGCAAACTTACGTTTAGCTCTCTACAAAAAATTACTACGCTGAAAAACATACAAGAAATTGTAAGCAAACTGCAAATGACCTGACTAAAGCAGAGAATGAATGCTAAATATCCATGAAATATTGTGACCAATAAACCCCATGGAAAATAAGTAAAGTAACTTTTAGGAATCAATTGCCCAAGAAAAATTGTCTCCGTAGGAGCAGCGGCACAAAATAGTGTAATGAATACGAATACTGTGAAAAGTGATCCAAAGGAATTTAGAAATATGACATCAATCCACCAGTTAAATTGTCTTGTTCCAATTGCACGCGATGACATATATTTTCCTAGAAAATGAGAAATGGGATTATTTACTGCAACTAAAAATTAACGAGTGAACTCACAAATATTTTTTGTTACCTTTGTAGTATTTGAAGTATCTGAAAGTAAGATTAAGTGTCTCACAAAATTTCTCAGGTAACCATACAACAGTCATGTAGTTTAACAAAGATGCAAGCGCAAGCCAGTACATTAAGCTAACATAAAACTGCTCGATATCATTTCTATACAGCTTTCTCAAAATTCCAATTGAAGATGTTAACCAAAATATAATCAGAAAGTAGTTGATTTTAACGTTTCTAACTAAACTGGGTTTCTTTGAGATTAAAAATAAGAGGGAATCTGAGTTAAAAATTAAACAATTTGTGGCAAAAATTGAAGATATTTTTATAAGTACAGCAACAATCTTGTAAAACCGTGAACTAAACATAATGAATAACTTGATAGAGTGCTAGCTACAAATTCAAAGCTCCTAGAGTCGTGACATAATATGTGTATTCTATACAATTTTTCCAACTGGACTAACTTTTAGAAACTATTCGTTGAGATCCACAGTCTGGCTTCTAACCATGACATTTTCTGGTCTTTAAATTACATTTGACCTACTTCAAATACCTTTCTGAATTAAATGTCAACATTTATTTCACAGTCAAACAAAAGGCTTTTAAATACGAGACCTTAGTTTTAAAACAGTAGATAATTAGACGACGTTTGATAGCATCAATGGGAATGAAAACTTTCCGAAATAACAGAACTACATTAATGTCAGAAAAATCTTTATCATTAAAATTCGTTCGATTGAATTAAGCTTGTTAAACCAGAAGACCTTTTAAAATTGATATTTTTGTAATGATTGTAATTAAATGTAGAATGTTATCAATGAAACGATTAAAATCTATTTGTTGAATCCAATTTCATTGTTTTGCTCAATATATTATTCCTGTTTTTTTTCAGTAAACAAGATAATTCCATAATAATAACTGCTCAATACATTGAAATCCGGTAGTGAAATTTATCAGACAAAAACAAAATATTTAGCAAGAAATTGCAGTATTTTGGCAAAAAATACGAAAAAATACATTAGCATTTTAAACATGAGCTAATATGATAAACAAGCGCTTCGAAATTCTTTAAAAAATATTTTGATCCATCTAATTGTACTTTAAAAAACTATCCGTGACCAATTAATATGTCAATCCAATCCAACTGCAGCTATACTGTAGCATATACATACATTCAAGTAAAAGCTACAAAAAATACATTCTTAAAAATATTTGTAAATTTAAGACCTTGTAGTTTAACATAAGTTATCACTTTAATGCTAAAGTCGCTTTAAAAGTCCATTTCATTAAACCCAACACGTATAAGAACTGATTCATCCTTTGCAAGACTACAGTTTTTCCATATTTAATAGGAACAAGTCCGCACCTCTTATAAAACTTGTCCATCATTCTTCGTTCTCCTTTATTTTTTGAAATCTACGTTTTCCAAGAATGCAAAGTTTTTGCACCTTGCCACCATATATACTTTCCACCTTGTAAATAAATTAACCATACTGTCGAAGAACAAATAAACCTTAAAATCAGATAAAATTTTGCAAAAATGTCTAATTATTTCCAAGAATGTAGCAAAATTACACCGAAAATTACGGGAATAGCTAAGAAGATCACAGACCCTGACCAAATTACATAACTCAATGTTATGGTTGAATGGTTCATAATAATTTGAAATGATCTGTAGCCTAGTTGCAAATTTATTTCAGTTCTTAGCACATGACTGGTTCTATACTGGTGAGGTTTCAAGCTCACATGTAGATCCCGACTTAAAATTACCGCCGCGTAAAACAACGACGAAAGTGTTAGAACACTTGAAATTGATTGACTCAAGCATAAAATAAACATTAAATATGCATGGAATATTGTGATGACTAAACCAAATGGAAAATATGGAGAAAAAAATTTGTGGAATTAGTTGTCCTAGAAATATTGCGTCTCTGGGAGCATATGAACAATATATTGTTACTACACCTGCTAGGCAGAACAGTCCAGCAAACATGCTTATAAATATAGCATCAATGTATCCATTGAGTTGACTTCGTTCGGGGTCAAAGGTTGGCATAAACTTTTCTGCAAGATAAAATGCACAAAATGTTAATGTTATCAAAATACTATGGTGCTAATTCTAGGTATTAATGTATTTAAAAGGACCACTTGCCATAAGGGCCATTTTAGGGCTAAATTTTGAAAAAATCTTTTTATACCCAGTTTTGTTCAGCTGACCAAGGGTAATAATCTTGTCAAGGTTTCACCTCAAACGGACCACCCTGGCAGAAGTTATGGGCTATCAAAGTTCGAAAAAAACTTGGATTCATGAAGTTAAATTTTTTGATCTACTTTGATTTAAACATTCATAACTTTAGTTAAGATAAGATTAGTTTAGTTATGATGAACGTTTGTTAGATTTAGGTACAAAATCTGAGTCAAAACATGGAATGATGCACCAAAAACTCGTGCTCAGTCTTACTTTTCCGAGTTTTGCACGGAAATCTGACAACGGTACAAAGAGTGTCATATGTCAAAATGATCAGAAAAACCCTCTTTACTATACATGTTGTACCCTCGATCGAACTCAAACGTTGTGATGAGTATGACTCCCGCAAATATTATCTCTCCTTTAAAAATTGATGATTTACAGATTTAATACAGATGATGAATGTTTAAATAAAAGTAGATCAAAATTTTCCACTTCATCAATCCAAGTTTTTTTTCGAACTTCGATAGCCCATAACTTCTGCCAGGGTGGTCCGTTTGAGATGAAACCTTGACAGGATTATTACCCTTGGTCAGCTTAACAAAACTATATAGAAAAAGATTTTTCAAAATTTAGCCCAAAAATGGCCCTTATGGCAAGTGGTCCTTTCTTACTTTGGTAATATTTGAGATAACAAAACGTAAGATTAAGTGTTTGACAAAAATCGTCTGGAAACCAAACAGCTATCATGTAACCCGACACAAATGTAATTGCCAGCCAGTACACAAAGCCAAAATAAAACTGACTAACTTTGTTTCCATGGTAAAATTTTATTATGATTCCAAGCGAAGCAATTATCCAAAATATAACAAAACAGTAGTTTACTTTCACTTTGCTTTTCTCCCGCATAACAGTGAATTGTTTTAAATTAGGATTATAAACTGGAAAATTTGCAGAAAACAAACATAACAATTTGTTAGCCACTGCAATGTTCCAAAATCGTTGACTAAACATAATGAAAGATTTTAAGTTATTTCTGTAAAATAAGCAATATTATGTTTAAGATTTTAATGAAATCTTTACAGGGAACCAAGTAGATGTAGGGCTGAAAATAAACTAAGAGAAAACAATAACACGCCAAATGTTTTTGTGATATTAGGATTGCTGTTATGTAGAACTAAAATTGCTATTATATGAATCTAAAATTAAATCGGTGCTGCAAAGTCGAACGCTACTCAGCACTTTCGTATTATGTCGTTCTCTAAAATTCGCGCACTGCTTCAACAGATTAACGATTACTATTCAACAACAAATTTTAAAGTAGCTTTTAAACGTGGAGAGTATACCAACTCGCTCACTTTGTTATTGCAAAACCAAGCACTGAAATGTATTGCCAGTGAATGACACAATAAAAAAATATTTTTTTCTAGATATCTGGATGACGAGAGCGTTATCTGCTTGGTATGATTTATCGATTTTTCTATCGTTTCAATATCAGTTTAAGTTCATACGTATGGTAAGTAGTAAAATTTCAATAACTTACAATGGAGCAAACCCTTTCTATTAGATCATCATGAATCATTTAGTTGACTTTTAAAATCAATTGTAAGGAATGATTCCATCAAAAAATAAATAAAAGCGTTACGTTTCCTATTCGAAAATTCATAGTAAATCATGTGTTCATTGTTTATACTTTATACAAAATTTTATGCATAGTTTCTATCTGCGACTCACAAAAGTTGTAAAAAATATTGAGATAAACAGGTAATAAAGTGTAATTTGGTTATGAGCTTGACACTTGAAACGAAAAGATTCAAATCATAAATCGTTGAACCTAAGACAAAGTATATATGCATGTCTTTTTTGTTTTGATGTAAAATATAGTGACAGTACTAAAGTCTGATAAGAGGGCGGTTCAAAAGCATTTATTTATTTAAAGGCGTTATTATATGGTACAAACCTGTTTCAAAGATAAAATAGTTTACAGAACATAGGCCATTTGTTGATTTGTACAATGTGAAAATCAATATTTTAAACCTTAAAACTAGTTTAATGATTCTTTGCTAATGTCATTTTAAAAGTCCACTTTAGCAAGCCAATAACATACAAAAACTGAGTAACTCTTGCAAAAACTAGCGTCTTCCCATATCTTAACAAAACAAGGGTACAACTTTTATGAAACTTTCTCATAATTTTGGCATCCCTATCATTTGTCCATCTTCGAACTTTCCAAGATCTTAATGTTTTAGTACCTTGTATCCAAAAATATTTTCCACACTGAAGCACTGCATACCAAATAGTTACAATAACGACTGTTCCACAAAGCAAAGTAAGCCTTGCAATAGGTTCCAATTGTTTCCAAAAATGAAACATGATCACATTAAATAAAACAGGAGCACCCACAAATACAAGGTTTGCTGTATACAAAATAAAGCCAAATAAGCAATTCCATTGTTGCATTAAAACTTGAAATGATCGATAAGCGTGTTGAATATTTCTAACTGTTCGAAGCCTAGAACTAGTTCTGTGCTTATGAAAATCTAAGTTTAAGTTTAGCTCTCTACTTAAAATTATAGTCATATAAAGCATATTAGAAAAGAATAAAATGCAAGCAATAGCCTGATTAATAGCTATGATAATCATCAAATAACAATGGAATATAGTAACCATAATAGCATGAGGGAAATGTGAGAAATTTTCTTTCGAAATCCATCTACCTAGAAATATTGCTTTTCTAGGTGCATAAGCACAATACGAGGTTATAAGAAAAATAAAGTTGAAATTTGTCACGAATAAGTTCAAAGATATAAAATTTATCCAGTGGCTAAATTTGCTTTGTTCGGGATCGAACGTTGGCATGTATTTTTCTAAGAACAAATTTAAAACAAATTAATTATATATTTCAAATATTTAAGAATAGTTTTTAAAAATTAATTAGCCAATAGGAGAATTACCCTGAAAATAAGTGAGATATTCTAAAGTTGCGTTAATAGTCCGACAAAATTCTTTTGGTTAACAAATTATTGTCATATAGAAAGCCATGACCGTAATGCCGACACTGTATACAAGGCTAACATAAAAGTCACTTATGTCGTGTTTTTGATAAAGTTCTATAACAATCATGTGAGAAGATAAAACCCAAAAAATAAGCAAGGAAATATTAAACTTGACTCTATTTGTGAATGACGAATTTGTTGAGACTTGAAATAAACAAGACTCTTTGTTAAATTTTAGCCTGTTTGCTGCGAAAAAGACTGATACTTTTGCAACAAAAGCTACAATCTTGTAAAATCTTCTGCTAAACATGTTTACCAACTTAAAGGAAACTTGGAATTTTAGAAAGGAAATATCTCTTAAAATATTGCAACTGTAGTGCTCCGTAGACTTATATTTTAGTCGGAAGTTCTGAAGCAAAATACAGAAAGGTTCTACAATAATTTAAAACCCTATTTTTACTTTAGAATAAAAATAGATTCAGTCGCCGAAAGATTTTTACAAAATTTAGTACATGTTTTTGAGTTAAGGTACTAATTCCCCAGAATACATATATGTATATGTAAGTTTGCATAAACAGTTTATAAATACCAGGACTTCTTACACGGTATGTTGAATAAGCTGCATGTAAGTTACTTCCATGTCAAATTAATATTTAATAAGTACATGTTTTTTTAAACCATTATAGATACTGAAAGGAATGGATAGAGTATTTTTACCCAAATTTAAAGTAAAAAACAAGCAAAAGTTGAAGAAAAAAACTAATGCTGAGTACTGATGTCTTAGAATACTGATACAGTAAATATTTAAACTGCGACCTAAATTTATGACGAGCTTAAAACTTACAAATTGTGTACAAAAATAAAATTCTATTTCATTCTCCTAATTTTTATAGCCACTCCCTCCTTTAATTTTCATCTTATTTATAAAACAAGGTTTAGTAATAAAGTATGTAACTTCTAGGATCAAATCAGGTAGATTATATTATTACACTTATACAAACAAAGCTCTCATGAAATATAGATTATTTAATTATGGACATTAGAGCTTGGAATCGGGACCCGAAATCCCCGGGTCCCGGTGCCCGACCGAGCCCGATTTCGGGTACGGTTCGGG
>JAQIWN010004761.1:0-10749 GCA_034699025.1 Entomobrya cf. arborea Gr-Col-00668 | reverse complement strand
ATAATTATCTCTTATTAGTACCTAAATATACCCGGAGTATCAAGCCGTTCTGTTGAAATGGGCAGAGATACTTCCCTCGTAAGATCTAACGTATAATTGTATCTATTTAGGCCAAAGTATAGTGTTTACTTCGACATTGTTTTTGCATTTTTGTGCGTTTTTTTGCGTGCAAATATTATGAGCATTTGATGTCTGTGTTTTCAAACCTTATTAGTCAATATTGGTAAATAGATTTTTAAAAATTCAACCTTTGAAATATATAGCTAACCATATAACCTAGTTAAAAATAAAATTTCAGTTATGTCAAAATTAGTAGTTATATATGTAATGTATATTAATTTTCAAAGTGTGTATGCAAACTTACTAAATTGCTTTGGTATTTTTTTGGCATTTCTCAAAATTACTTTTGTACATAATAACAAAATGTTTTGTGATTACAGACACTTATTTATAACATTTGTGTTTAGCCTCTTATCTGTACAAAATGAACGGAAGAAATGGACGTTCCAGCACAAATCTTTATGGTGTCGTTACAATTAAACATATCAGCTCAAAAACTGCTTCACTATAATCATAATCAACCATGCCCAGTCTTTAATTTGTAAAACTGAAAATAACTAGCGAATGATAAAAAGTTAAGTAAACTTAAAGCAAACAATTAGGAAATATACAAGGTAAAGCCGAATAAAAATTAGTACTTACAGTCCAGCGATTCACAAAAAGCCTTCCCGTCATTTACTTAACATGGGCAGGAAGGTTTTCTGAAAATAGCTGGCGTGTACAAATCTTACTATTTTGATACTTCCCAAATACAATATTAAGGGCTCACAAATGCAAACTTATTGGTACTTTGTTGTTAACTGTGTATTGAGGTGATAATGATAAGAAGCGTATTCGCATAAGTAGTATTTCTTTTCCTCTGATTAATGCTACAAGATGGAAGAAAAATGGGGTAATTCGACTATACGGTTACACGTATAACTTGTTTGACATAGCAAATATGCAAAATGTGTTACCAGGTCAGCACGTTGTACTAGGCCACTTTTATTTATGTAAAGCCTTTTTAAAAGCATGCAAATACCAAAATGTATTCACGGTTCATCTTCTCAATGTCAATGAATTTTAGTTAGTTAAAGTGCAGGAGAGCTCTTAAAAATTGTATCTATTCACTATTCACGTTTTTAGGCGATAGTAAAAATGTACGTTAAAGACATTAATAACAAGAGGATTTGAACATTTTCATATTTTTAATTTATAAATTGCAAAAAGAGTTCATAAGGTTAAGGATGTAAATCAATTCTTCAATTCACAAGTTATTGTGATAATTTAAAAATCGTTATAATTTTTGAAAGCTCATCTAGTACAGTGCAAATTAAAAGATTGTGGTTCTTTTTCCATTCTTTCTTTTTACTCTTCGTTTTGATTAATCTTTTTCTCATAACCAAAGGTAAATGAACGAGACAATATCAGAAGAACG
This sequence comes from Entomobrya cf. arborea Gr-Col-00668, assembly GCA_034699025.1. Taxonomy (NCBI): domain Eukaryota; kingdom Metazoa; phylum Arthropoda; class Collembola; order Entomobryomorpha; family Entomobryidae; genus Entomobrya; species Entomobrya cf. arborea Gr-Col-00668. The sequence continues at coordinate 9,272 of JAQIWN010004761.1, read as the reverse complement.
ACGAAAAACGATAATTTGTGATGAATGCCTTAAAATTAGCTTTTAGAAAAAAATCGTTTAATAACTAATTACTGTGAGGCAGTAATTCCATGTAATTATATTGTAAATTATTATTCAAGACAAGGTGTAACTTTAAAATTTGCTAAATAAATGAGAAAATCCTAAAATTTACATATTCCCCAAGGGCATGGCATTGCATTCCCATTTAAAATACACTATAAACCTTATTCAGTTTCATACCTGCTATCAGTCTTGAAGCCCCCCTTAAATTTATCTGTTCACCGTAAAATTATCAGAATCACTTTATCCCTAGTCTACCAAAGACCGTTTCCATTAGCAGCTAGACCTGGCCTGGTAATAGTCAAATATTGCTTTGCAATGACAAAATTGTCCAGATACCGTTCTTGGTGTTCGAGCAGACTAGTTTGCAGTAAAACCACTTTGAAATTCCTGGTGATTCTATTAATTTTGGCCAGTTTTCCTGATCAGGTTTACATGGCTCTGCATCACAGTCATCACAGATTTCAAAAAAGACAACAGTCATTTTTTCAGTCTGGAAACATTTTCTATCCGATTTTTACCATAACAACTGTAGCTCCTACAATTGGGGCAATAAGAGACATCACTAAAGTAAACGGTAATAAGAAAATATTGGCTTTTATAAATGTAACGTATTCACTGGCAAATTTTATTAAAGAACCTCTTAAATTTAGGAGTTCACAGTGTACAGCTTACATCTTCAGCAGCTCCTCGTGCTACCACGATGATAAGGCCCGTGTCCCAAGGTCGTTTCTCGATGGCCAAGAAGGGTCGACCAATGCTAGAAGCTTTATCAGCGTCTCACAGTTGCAATCTTCATCTAAGCTCACAAGAAAACCATTCAAGTAGCCCCAAGGATATTTCCCCACTACAAAAGCATTCCATCCAGCACAACTTTCCAGTAGCCATTTCCAACAAATCTGGACAATGTCCAGGTCGAAAAAATCTAGTTGACGACATTAACATTATATGCATATCAATTGCATTGATATCTTATGTCATTGGTATGGACCCAATCATTGTAAGTTCCATGAAATCCAACAGTATTGACATAGTATCCAGTTTTTTAAAAGTGATATTCTCAATTCCCAATACTTTAACAGACCTTTTCAACTTCGGTGATAGGTATTTTTGGCTAGTTGATAACTTTTCGGGCACCTTCAATTTTTTAAATCGAATCAATGAATTTATGGGATTTTTGTTGGAAATTACGGATGCGCTTGGTAGTGCAGTCGGGAAAAGTGTTGGCTTCGTAGCTTTTATGTTAAGTGCGATTGCAGCATTTCCAGATGTTTTAAATTCGATTATTGAGTTTTTGTACAAGATTGAAAATACGGGGAAGCTAGAGTATTTAGTTGAAAATTACGGATGTGAGGTTCCTGGCTTCTTTAGGTGGTATGGCAAGTCACTTTACCAATTCATGAATGATTTTTTGGTGAAATTGGTAAATTCAAAAGAGTCAGTTATAAAAATCAAAAAATGACAAATTTGTATTGCATTTGTACTGCCAAAATGTGTTTGTGAGTATATTGGTGAATTAGAACAAAATACGGCGTAATTATAAACGGCTTAAAATGTTTCTGTTTTGTGGTCCCAGTGAACTGTTCAAGCCGGTACACATAAATTATAGTGAGCGTTATACGTAATTACTAATTACGTAAAGTATCATACACAGAAATGTTATTTCATTGCATTGCATTCTATCGTCCTGTATTTTAGTATTTTTGTTGTATTTTTTATTACTGTATATTTTCACAGTTTTGAGAGTTCATTGGAAGGTAAACAGAGGTTGTTCAAAATTCTCCTCCAGCTTGGAATATTCTCCGAGTAACAACGATTTAAAAAAAATAGGTAAATTTACTTATGTAATAATCCCAGAATATAAATTTTTGTTACATAGTTTGTAGTTTTAATACAGTGACACAAAAAAATGTTCCATGTTCCACAAACGGTACATATTACTGTGCATCTAAAACCTATTGCTTCAGTCGTTCAGCTAGTTTTAATTTTCATTATATTTACTCCCAAGGAAGCAATTGAATAAATTTCGTAAGCTCGACTTTACGATTTTGTGACAGAATTTTATTAGGCAAGCATGCACTTACATATTTATTTACGGCACATACCAGCATTGAATTATAGCACTTTCGTTATGTATTGCACGTAAACAAATCATTATTATCAAGATGTGACTTTCATTTTAACTTGCCTTTGACAAACACGGTTCATTTGTTGTTCACTGATGCATCCCAGTTTGTAGTAATGTTAGCTTGCTAATTTGATAATGTGCTTATTCTGTAAATTTTTCAAGAACATCACGTAATATTTTCTGATGAACAATGGATAATAATACGTAGATTTATACGAGTATACAAGATATCGAAGAATCATTTGTCTGATCCATTTTTTATTTCAATACCGATTATGAAATAATTTAACACGTATAGTTAGAGCATTACTAAGTCATTCAAACGTTCCAATAAAATTTATTATGAACCATTTTTGACTTCGATGTCGTTGGCTGAGATTTTTTGGCCACGTTAAATACAAGCTGTAGAACCAACTAGCTCACTTAACATTTCTACTTAAAATTCTCAACACTATTTGTTCGAGACGTATAATACGAAATTTTCCCATTATGAAAACATTTCGGAGTATATTTCTCGTTGTATTATCTACAACTGTAGTCTGTAAAGTTGCTGGTAAGTAAATGTTATATATTAATATAGTTTAATTAAGTAGATGGAAGCCAAAAATTTGATTGAATTAATAATATTGATGATAAGCATCGATGCACTTTTCTTCGAAATGTTGTCAGATGGCAGTTCACAAGTATTAAACTTATTTGGCTGGGTTGGAAGAAAAGCTGATAGTGGGATCAGGAACATCATTAATTCTAGACTTGACAGACTGGCTCCAGGAAAGTTAGCCCAAGAAGGAGAATCTTACCAACATATCAATATTAGGGGGCCTCAACAGATGGTCCTAGTTGGAAGTAGGGGATTACAGAACAACAGACAAATGGCTGGTCTCGGACGACAGGCATTTGGAATAGGAGATAGTAGCGTGCTGCCTAATAAGCAATTCTTTGGTGTTAAACAACCAAAAGAATTAGGTGGTTATCGGGGCCTACCTTTAATCAGAGCTGGTAAATGATATCGTAGGTCCAATGGAATATGTACTTAAGATGCTTTAAAAGCGATAAGGACATAAAGTAAAGTAAAATTGTTTTCCAAAGAAAATTAAAAACAAAGTATTTAATTAAGATTATTTTTGTCATTTAAGTAAAACGATTTATGACATTAAACAAAACTGAGAATTTTACTATCATTCGACTTTTTACTTTTTTATTGGAAAGCTTACGTAAACGTGAGGAAATTTAATTGCATATATCTACGGCACTAAAGTCTTTTCCTTTCCCGCTTCGTTTCTTGCCTCGTTATGATTTCTTACTTTGTTAAGGGGCTTATTCACCCTTTGACATGTTCAACTTGCCGACTTTTTATCTTTTTTTTGTATGTGCAGGAAAGGGCACACCACCAGAACAAAACATAGTGCAACTCCACAGCACAACAATTGGTCAGCACTCTGCACTTCTGCAGAACTCGAAACAACACTTCTTTTATAAATACCTGTCGAATGCTTTGTTTTTATATGCGAATACCGGAAAGCTAGTAGTGCCCACATGACCCCATGTTTCACCATAAATCACTTGTACTTGACCCCAAATAATGTCGTACTTGACCCCAAATAATGTCGTACTGTGGAAGTTTGCGAAACTAAGCTTAATAATGTCTAAATATACTTCCACTCAGTGCGCAGTGTAAAAGTGGAGACATTTTTACGGAAATGTCTTGAGGTACACTAAACGTGCTATATTTTCAATTTTTCATCATAAAGTGTAAAAAATTGTAACCGTTTCCTCTTTTGCACCTTTGTAAACCGCATTCCTTTATTTTGCCATGCTATTTCTATGGTGTTCTAACTAGTTATAGAGTTCATGGTTATGAATTATTATTCATTATTATGAACGAAAGGTTTACGAAAAGCCGATCTATTAAACACTGGACTTTTCGGTGTGACGTTAACAAAACATTGTGCAACAGTGCAAGTTATGCTAATATCATTTGTTTTTATTGATTAAAAATGCAATGATATATATCAAAAACGTTTTTGATCCATAACATCGATAAAGTAAAAAAGATATAAGATGTAGATTTATTAAATTAACAGCTTTTTAAACATAACGGTGTGAGCTATTTTCAAAAGCATAGATGTTGTCTTTACGCAACTACGTTCTCTTATGCATATTACGAAATGCAATGGTACGGTAAATAATTAAATAATAAAAAAAACACCTGAAAATTTTTTACAATTTTTTTTTAAAAAATGGGTGTCTCAAACTAAAACTACTGTTTCTAGTATTATATGATAAGATGTTGTTAAAATAAGTCATGCAATTTATGAGTTAGATACTACTACACTAGAATTTTTTTCAGTACCAAGAAATTCAATTTTGGAGTTAGTTATCATTTTTTTGATTTGCGTAATAGTTTGCTTTTCTTTGGAAAAGTTATATAATTATTAGTTTTACTACCCCTGTTAACAAATATTAGAAATGTTACAAAGTTGCAAGGCTAACTTGTTGGTATGAGTAGCGAAATACTTATTTCATGTTCGAAGTAAGCAACATTGTCAGTTTTCGTTACACAATATTTTTACTTTTTCCATTAATTTACAATAATTTTAGATTGTATACCGCATAAACTCTATTGAGACAAAAAATATAGGCATACATCATCTAATTATATCCTCTTAATGAGAAGAGGTTTCCTGTAGTAGTTATTAGCTATAAAAAGCAGATGTATAAATTTTCTATCGTTTCAGGTTTACGTTCCTGTGAACCATGATAAAATATTATGCAACATACAATAAAATTTGTGACGCTCAGAAATTCAAACTTTGATGAGTAGATTTATTTGTATTTTGTTTGAAGCGATTCATTTCTTTGATAAAAAAGCATAACATTCAAAACAAACACGGCGCGACAAATCCATATCATAGGGTACTTGCTAAAATTTTAAGCAAAATAAATCTGTTTAATCACAATAAATCACCTATTTGTTGCCAAAATTTATAATCGAAAAACTAAAACAAGTACTCCTAGTTTTTATGACAATTGAAAATTAACAGGAAAATATTTTAACATTTATCTCTTGTAATTTCATTACATTTTCGTAAGATTCTACCAACATAAATGTTTTGATGTTTTGTTTGGGATGAAATATAAAGAATTAAGAAGTTAATTTGAATTACTGTTATGTTAATAAAATTATGATACCTATGTTATAATACTATTTCAGTAAAAACTAATAATTTAAAAACCTACGGCATCTCTTTTTAATTGACTTGGCACACATGTATGAATGCAAAATTATTAATTATAATGTGACGGGTTATAAATGGTTTGGAATGTTTTACCATATTGCTTATTTTACCAAGACAATTTATTGCACTGCATTGAGCTCTATTGATACCTTCTTTAGTGCAAAAATAAATAGTTATTTGAACTTTTACCAATGGCAGCCTGAGTACAAGAAAGTTGGAAGCATTTTGCATAAATAATTCCAACTTACTTCTACTCAGCCCTGAAATTAGCTTACTCTATTCACATGGCCTCATAAGTATTTTCATACTAGAATATGTCAATTCTCAGTGTGACAATAATTCTCACTGGCTTAAGTATTTGATTACTCTATATTGTTTGCCATTTATTAAAGTAAAGAATTTGATTGTCTACGCTAAAACCCAAAATAAAATTTCAGCGTGTCACAAGCCTGATAGCAATTTGAGTAGCCTTTATTCAACGAAGTTTTGCTCCTCAACTAAGATGTTCCTGAAGAAAACTAATGCGGAATTTAAAACATTGCATTACGTTGGTTTAAAGTTTAATTAAAATAAATGATAAACTAAATAAACTCATAAGTTTCTTCTAAATTTTATTTGATATATACAGCTGCTCAAAATACATAAAATGATTGTAAGGTAGTGTGCCGTGTGGTATTACACTGGCCAGTTTTTATAAGCTACATTGCCAAATTATGAAAAACCAGTTTATTAACTATGAATCGTTATCATTTTCTGATAACACTTGACTGGTTTTGGGTTTTAAAGCTGGTGCAAACACATCTAAAATCTTAATAATATTTACTTATACAAGCCTAGTTAATTCAACTTTTAGTGAAGATTTAATAAGTATGTGTTTTTATTAATAATACGACTTGTTGGTTTTCATTGTTTCATTTTGAGTACTAAAGATTAGTAAGATAACAGGACTGCTTTCATGGACAGATCTTGGCTAGAGAAACACGCGACTGTGGAAAAATGAAAAGTTACATCCATAGTAACATGATAAAGATTCTTTTTCAGTTTCATGAAAATGTAATTTTTGAAGATCATGAATATACCGGGAAAATTATAAGAAATACTTGGCTATGCCAATCGTAAATATCGTTATACTTCTAATAGTGTGATACTGAAAACATTTCAGCTTGTATTCACTAAAACCGGTTAACCTTAGTAGATACACTGGCAAATACAAATAGTCGAATTTTTTACAGCCGTTCTTGTACACTGAATGTCGTGGAGTAAATTGCATTGCTAAATTAGGAGCATTGAAAGTGAGTCATCCAAACTTACTGCAAAGTGAAAACTATCTAGGGTATTTTAGAACTTAGTAACCAGCAAAAATTTTACTGGAAATTTTAGAAGAATTTAAATTTGTTTAATAAAAAAATGAAACAAAATAAGAAAATATCTGACTTCCAACAACATAACTCATATGATGAAGCAAAACATAGAATTACTCGGGATCCAATTTTTACTCGCTTCGAATCACTGCTGTTTGGAGTAAAACATCACACGTTTAATCTAGTTCAACTTACAGTTGGTCATCTATTCATGATCTACTACAACTACTTATGGCTAACTGGTCAAGCTCCATTATCAACCATACTTTTCGGTACGTCAGATCAACATTTATTTAACTTATCGAAGTTTAAACATTAAAAGTGAATGGATTTGTGGTTTTTAGAACTTTTGTACGGCTATCTTGGGGGATTAGGTATCACAGTAGGATGTCATAGGTATTGGTCCCACAAAACGTTTAAGGCTAATCTCCCCGTACAAATTTTTCTCATGATATGTCAGACACTTGCTGCTCAGGTAAACTTCAATGACAAAATACCTTCGGTATGTTATGTATATTGCTTGAAATGTTTTTATAGTACGGTTTGATTTTGCAGTGGCCAATTTACATGTGGTGTTTACACCATAGAATTCATCACAAGGTTTTTTACATTCCCACATGTTCAATCATCAGACAACAGTAGTTTTACAGAAATTAAGAGTTATAACTTCTGATAAAAGTTTACAGATACAGATTCAGATCCGCATAATTCCAAACGAGGATTCTGGTTTAGTCACATGATATGGCTTGTCCTTCCGAAGCATAGGGACCTTAAAGATAAACTCGATACATTTGAAATAAATGATTTGGAGAAGGATCCTGTTGTTCGATTTCAAAGCAAGTATAACCTCTATATAAACTTTTCTATGCTATGCACATATATATAAATATATGCACTATATGTACAATTGATAGTACCATTTTTATATTAGATATTACTACACATTATTCAGCATATTTTTCTTCGTCGTTCCGATATCGGCTTTCTATCTGATCTGGGATATGCCACTGCTCTTCTGCATAGCTGCAAATTATCGAAGATTTATTGTTTCCTTACACATTACTTCTTCTGTCAACAGTTTTGCTCACTTGTGGGGAAGTAAACCATACGATAAGTAAGAATTGTCATTATTTAGTAAGACATGCTATTTAGTCTTGTAATCTTATATATTCATTTAAATATTGAAGGGGAATCAGTTCGGTAGAGAGTCCAATCGTATCCTTATTTGCCGGTAAGTATACATAAAATTCCACAGTTAAAATACAATGCTTTTTTATCGCGTATAATTATTATTTGAAATTTTGCTTAATGTTTTTGATATTTTACAGTAGGCGAAGGTTGGCATAACTACCATCATACTTTCCCTTGGGACTACAAAGCCTCCGAGTTTCCTTGGAAGTTTAATGTATCTACTATGGTCATTGACTTGTTTGCCCTTTTTGGTTGGGCGTGGGACTTAAAAACTGTTTCTCCACAATTATTATTAAAAAGAAAGGTACGAACTGGAAAACTCAATAACGGCAATGATACGAATATCCAAAGATGGAATGGTAGGGGCAGTAGTTTGAATACAATACCACCAGAGGATTCACTTTGGGGCTGGGATGACGAACAAATGCCTGAGGAATTTCGTACAGCCACAACCACTTTAAAAGTTAAACGGGTCTCATAATGCATAGTAATATTTTAAGATTTATAAGGTAATTGATTCGTATTATCATTATATCTATGTATTTAAATAAAGTTTGTTATAATTCAAACATATGTAGCATGATGCACTACGTTTTATTGATTCAATTTGGAACTTGGAAAGCATATTTTAATATCTTGTAATTAAATACAGGAAAAAACTTAAATTGAAAAAATTGTTTACTTTATCAAATAGTCTTGCAATTTTCATGGTTGTGGGTTATATACATTGTTAGAAATAACATCCAAAACCATCCGTTTCAAACCATTAAGTTTAATTTACAATTCAAGGGTTCAGTCATAATTGAATCATTATCAATTAAATCTCTCAAGGCAAACCAAGAACTTTCGAAGGTTTTCAGGAAAAGCTTAATAGATCCTCTTTTACTTGTTTAAGAACTAATAAAATTGTTTGAAAAAAGATTAAACCACTAAAGTATGCCATGTTACGTAACTAATAAGCTTATTTTAATCATTAAGTTATTTAATTTCGTCATACGCTGTAATATTTTTTTTATTTTACTTTCGTTACACATTGTTTGAAATGATACCCAAAACCATTCATATCAAACCATTAAGTTTAATCTACAATTTCAGTACCAAAACCAAACTAACTCAAAATTGAATTATTATCAAATAAAACTTGTATGGAAAGCACTAAAAGAATATTCGAGGGTTTTAAGGAGAATCTCATAATAATTTTTTATTTCTTTCAAACAAATGAAATGGTTTAAAAACAACAGACTTTCCAGCATAAACAATGTTGTGTGGCTAGTGAATATAGCTAAAGCTTAT
>JAQIWN010004760.1:0-10753 GCA_034699025.1 Entomobrya cf. arborea Gr-Col-00668 | reverse complement strand
CTTTTTGGAAATAAAATAATCATTCAATAAACGTAAATTTTGGCATAAATTATAATAGAAATAGCATTTTAAAATATTTTTTTTTTAAAACAGGAGTAGCCATTCCGGCGCCACGAAGTGGCGACGGAATGGCTACTCCGGGATCATCACAAGTGTCTATGGTGAAATGCGTTTCCAAGTATAATGCAGAATCGTGCGTTTTCTTCGTTCTTCATTTTGACGATTTCATTCTTCGTTCTGCGTTTTCATTATGGTCACGGTGAAATGCAATTTTAAAAAATAATGAAGATCCTCATATTCTTACGAAGATACGAAGCAATGAGTTTTATGGTGCAATACTTCCCTGGTCGCAGTTGTCTTATGATAAGAACGTGAATACTACTATTTATAATGCAACGATTTCAGAACCAAACCCATGAATTGTCAAAATGGTTTATACAGGCATTGATGCTAAATATTATGAATCCGATGAGTTTTGTGATGACCGCAAAGGGCATTTTCTAGCAAGTTCTTAATTTTATCCTGACATGAGCATTGGGTTTGGATTTAACATCACTAATTTTTCTGCTTTGATTCAGGGATGTACACTAGATGGTTTGAAAAATATTACTTTGATTAAGAATCATGATTTTTTGGTGTGTTAAGACGCTAAATGTAACAATGAAAGTTGACAAATTGTGTTTACGGTTAATCGTGGAAATTGACCAACAAAATTTTACATTAAGCTGTACTGCTGCAAAATCTTGCAAAAAATTAATTTTTACCAAGTCAGGAAATAAATTTTTATTAAAAATGTAAAATAATTTTTCTTATGGATTTTGTAAAATTATTACTGTTGGTGAAACCCAAATTAGCTCGGTAGCTTCTCCTGTAATTGATCATTATGTAAAACGTGTACCGGAATAAACATTATGTATGTTTTGTATACCAAGTAATGTAATCTACTTCAATAAAAATTGTAAATAGAGTTTAAATATTATTTTTTAGCGATTTCACGCTCACTTGTTGAAAAATAATTTGCTTCATATAAGAATCTAGCGTCGGGCATCTATCCTCGAAATCCCTTTTTGAAATAGTTTAAAAATCACAATATGTTAGAGCTAGATTTAGGTAATTTATTTGAATCACTAATTTAACTACTTGTAATTGTAAGCCAAAACAATAAATTTACTGCTTCCATTGGATGATGCAAGGCAAATAATAAATTATGAAGTAAAAAGTTAAACATAAGCAACAAACAGTATTTCTACAATTTAAATTTACATAATTAATATATTTTCTCTAATTTTGGCATAAATTAGCGGTATAGACTATATGAGAAACAGTATTGCGTCTAAGTTCATTCACTAACCGCAAAAACAATTAGGCTGGACTAAAATTAATAATTAGACAAGTGAAAGAGAATTTGTACTACTTAATTATTGAAAAGACTTTTTATCACCCCAGGCATAAGTTTTTGTAACCCTATGATTAAATTTATCGTGTAAGGGTCGGCTTTTAATTTTCCATGCAAACGATCGATTTTTATTAGAAAAAAGTTCATTTCCAACAAGGAAAAAAAACTTTTATTCAATTACATTCGTGTAAGCTAACAATTTATTTGGAACCTAGCCTACCTTATATAAGCAATCTGCCGTTCAAGCAATTACGCACAGAATTTTTAAATTGTTCTTTTTACTAAAATAAATTTTCACTCCCTAAATGACTATTTCGTTGATTGACACTTCAACTCTTTTTAAAATTATATTCTTAAGCTTAAGGTTTATTTATATTATTAAGATTGAATTTTCGCATTACATTTTCAGGATATTAAGCATAGAGCATAGTAACAGTCATATCCACAACTTGCATAAATGTACTCACCATAGTGCTCGTCTTCAAGTGGAAAAACGGTCCAACTTGTATTCTAACTGGTACACAAGCTTTTAAAATTTTACGTCCCTTTGCACTTATGTTCTCATTTTTCCAATAATTGAAAAATTTCTCAACTTCATTCACAATTGTTAAAGCATAGGTATGAATTCCAATAGTTGCTCCCGTCACAAAAATATCAAAAACTGCTAAAATAGCCAGCAAACTTAAAGGCAAATCAGAGTGAAGCTTAATAAGTGAGAACGTCGTTACAACATTCATGCAATAACCACAAAATATTATGGTTGGGAAAAACACATAACCAAACTGATTGAAGTCGCGCCAGATTAGAAAAGTTACTTGATATTTGTTCAAAGCTTTTGTCAAATTTTTGCGACGAGTTTTACCCTTCTTCAAATATATTCGTTCGTAAACGTTTCCAGAAATATATGCCTCGTCCAAGAAGTTCTGTGATTCAATGATTAATATGACAATTGAGCAAAACAGATGAGTAGCTTGTATAACTGCCAATGGTGCAAGAACTGCGACGTATACCGAACAAATGGTTAGCCTTAGTGCGGGAAAATTCATCAAGAAGCTTGGGAGATAGAACGTTAGAATCGTATGAATTACAGTGTTGTCAAAGACAATAGGTATTGACGCCGTCATGAATGGAACGACAAATAACATTCCAGCAATCGAGTATAAAAGAATTGTCGCAATATCGAATTTGTCATCTAAAAAAGTATTAAGAAATCTAAAACATTACTAACGATTTAAAATTTAAATATAATTTGAAACTTACCAATCGTTTTTCTGTGTCTGTAGGACTGGTTAAGAAACCAGCTTAAGTTATCCTTCCATTTCCAAAGTGTTACGACAAAACCCGGACAAAGAATTGTTAATCCCCACCATAAAAAGTCGACAACAAAATCCGTAAATGTCATGGTAAGCTCGGATTTGTCAGTTTTCAAATAGTAGAGCATTCGAGAAAATGCTACCAGACATATTTGAATGACTTGAATGTTCACAAGGTAATATAATTTACTGGGCTTATGAACTGCTTCGAATTTTAAGGATTTTCTGTTGAAAATCGTACGAATAGGGTAAATTTTCTGGTAAAATTCAGTAATGCGTAGATAATGCTTCCACATAGTTTCTTGCCTATTTCTTGGACCAATTTTATAATCACTTGTCTCTTTATTGGCTTGAAGAAAAATAAAAACTTGATCATAGAGTCCAAATACAAGAATATAAGCTTACGAGAAGTTTCGTAAGGGTGATTTAACATGCAAAAGATAATTTATTTTATCACATAACTTGGAAAAAGCTCATCAAAAATTAACAATCTTATTAACTGTGTTGTCGAGTTAAAATGTCCGAAACAGGAAACCACATAAAAAAGAAGAATTCTAACGAAAGCACAAGTTAGAGCTTTCTTAGAATTTTACTTTTAATTATCTCGGCCAAAATTTGAAAAAAAGCTTGGGAAATAATTGTTTTTTATGTTCTTTTTAATTAGCATAAAAAATCAGTCGAACATCTTAGTGTTTGCCAGCAAAGCAATTGATATTCTGCTATGCTTATGTTAATTTAGAGAAGTATAGTCACTAGAATATTATCTAGAATATATAGTTTTTATAACGTCAGCAATTATAAATAATTGAATTTCAACTCCGTGATGAAGCGTAAAATGATAGTTCTAACCGATACGATTGCTTACCGGTTAAAATTTTAAGTTAAGTAAAAAAACTGAAGGCTTTTAAAATTATATTATATTAGAGACAGGCCGATCAGGGACCTCTGAGTAACCTTTGAATGAAAAAAATATCAGACCCGTTGAATTGTTGCCGTGTTGGATGGATTTTTTTGTTTGTGAGGTTGATAGTTAGTGTTAATTTTAAATGCGAGCAATTGATTGAATAAAAAGATTTTACTCTAATTTAAAAAAAAAAAGTTTTCAAACTGACAATCTTATGTTTCTTTAATTACTATTTCGCTTTAAATATTTAAAAATTTGTTTATTTGATCAATAAATTCATGATTTTCCCAACAAACTCATTTTGGAATTAGTTGGTAAACATATTTTAGTGTCGTTACTTAGCATGATAAAGACGTAAAATGTTTTAAATGAATTTTATATTTTGAATAAAAGTGAAATATTTTGATGACTCTTTTCTGGAAATGACTTCATCTAAATTATATTAAGCCGAATAACCAAATATAGCTACTTAAATATTTTATCTTCTTTTTGCACAACTAAACACTTAATTTCTATTAAAATGTTTTTTGTTTACTAAATTGATTAGCTATTAATTTGTCGTATGTGAAACGTTTGTGCATGCATTCATTTACTTTTATACTGTGACTGTATAAATAAAATATTATTTTCTATCTTCAGTCAAGGCCCACGTATCTATATAGACACGTGAAAAGTATAGTAGTAGTATTTCACAAAACTGCTTTTTCAAAAAATATGCAATTTTTTCACTTTCGTTTAGCTAGCAACACGCAGGTTTAAAGGGAACACTCCACAAGTGCACTGCAGTTTGAAAGGAAGCAAAGCTCATTTCGGAAGGGACACAGCCAAGTACCTAAAAGGTCAAAGTCCAAACCCATGTGAATTGATAACGAGTCTTTAAAACTAATCAAACATGATCTTTATATTTCAATATAACAAGAAACTACCCAACGGACACACTTCACCTTACTTTACTGTTTATCAGAACAACCATAGTTTTTTTTCAGTTGTAACTTCATCTTCACTGTATATTTATGGAATAAGAAGTAATAGTCTGTTAGTCAACCACATACCCATTCATCCAGTACATCGCCGCGCGGCTGATCATTTCACAAGTTCACAAGCTGACAACTGTACCACAAAAAAACAAGTTTTAATAAATTAATTGTAGCAAATTTTTGGCGTTGGCTTAATTAGCTGCACATACCTATTCCATGTAAGAGTAACAATCGATTTCACACAATTTTTAAAACGTTCAGTTGATAAGTTTTATAAGTTAATTTAGAACAATAGAAGTAAATTGACTAATTATGGAAATTGCAAGAAATTGGCGACGAAGTAGACTACTGGCTTGGCTTATTAACGAAAGATTCATTTTCATACATTTTTTCTTAGTTTTCAGGATCACAAAATTCCAGCATCTTTTTAAGATTTGCATTTCTCTCTTTGAGATCTTGTAACAATTTTTCAGCTTCACGAAGCCTTTCCAAAAGCTCCTCAGAGACATTTTCAAGTTCATCAGAGCGGTTTTTCGAGAGTTTGGATTGCATCACTTCATGACATCTTTGCAATCCAAGACACAATAAGACAAGCTGTTAAAATGATTAACCATGTTGGAATATCGAAAGGCGAAACTATTTCAGGTAACTGTATAGTCCAATGAATTTGTTCCTTATGACAAGCTACAAATCTTAGTTGATTTATATTTGTTACTAATCTAAAATCTTGAAAAAAACTTGAAGATCCAGATTGTGTCTACCTAATCATTGGACGAAACACTGGGTGAGTGCTTATATTTTTTTGGGTGTACAAACATCAAAATTTTTGTCGCGCCATTCAAGTTTTGTAACATCTACAAATGTTATATTTGCTGAATTGGGTAAAAGCAATGATACTAAATGTTTGTCTGCTATATAATCACTATTCACAACGTCGAATTTATCATGATACATTTGGTCGTACTTCAAGACGTCTTGCCTGTTTCGTAAGTCTTTGGGGAAAAATTTCATCAGTTCAACTAGTACCAAATGAGGATCAGGACATAATTGATTAATTTCTTGTAAAGTAATTTGAAACTCATTGCCAGAAGCTGGAACTGGTTTAGTCCGCAAAGGAATGATTTTGAGTGAATCACAGGGATCACAATAAGGACACAGTGTTTTAAGAGAATTGGACGAATATTCCCAAATGAGCACAGTAACTGATAACCTTGACATTTCGTAATCAAAGAAAATCCCTGCAATCCATTTTTTATATCGACCTGTTTCTCACAAATTGAGAGCGTAGTGGAGTCACAGATTAGAACTGAGATCATGGGAATGGTATTGAAGTAGTCAAATTTCCAATTTTGAGATTCAGCTTGTGTGTGTAGGTAGACCAAAAAAAGGATTTTTTAGATTACTGTTCCAGTGCCAAACTTTAGTATACATTTGTGGAGATTCTTGTTCGGTTGGGGGATTAATATAAACGTTGGCCTCACAAAGTCTGTTTTTGCTGTTGAGTCGAAATGACTCTGTGAGAGTTTGTGCCACATAACTAGTTCCTGTTGAATCTTAGGGCAAATCTATTCTTTCTGCCCAAACGTTGCGACAAGCAGATGAGTTTTGAGATTTAAGTGCTGGATACTTAGAACCAAACTCGTATGGAAATATGCTGCTTGTGCTGCAATGAGACAAGTAGCGAAGAAGCAGTACCGGTTCATTTAATTCTTTAAAATTTATATCGAAGCTTTTAAAATTGATGACGCGTATGTTACAGTCTGTAAATGCATTTACAATCGTTAGTTTCGCTGATGAGTTTTCCAATGATGTAAGAAGTGTTGCATATGTAAAACAATTTTTCATTTTAACTCCAAATAAAAAGAAAATCCAAAATATAGAGTGGAAACTGATTATGTTGAACATTTTAAAACGAAAGCAATGTGTACCTGATATTTTGTATTTTAATAGAAGAATGTATAGCGTGAGCAGTGAGAAAGAGAACTAGCTAAAAGATTACGATTGAAATATAAAATAGAAGTTTGAATGAGTAAGATCAAATAAAAAATACTTTAACTACTAACTTAACAAGGTACGATCAATCTCTCTATTTTTCTAAAGGAATGTCGATAATTTGGTTTTGAAATTGATGGGATATTTACTGCGAACAAGTAAAATTCCACTTGTTTTTGCGTAATATGTATATAATGATGATAGTTTAAATATCACTTGCTTCCCTACCAAAGGGTTTTCAACTTTTAACTTTAGAAACATGTCAGACAAATTATTTTTAGCGTTGGCGACATATTTCTTCTAATTAGTTTTATGTGAAATTATGCAATGTTCAACTTGTATAAGTTATAAAGAAATGAAATACAGTATTAACTCGCACGTATTGGTGGGCTTTTTTATCGGCTACGAACTACTTCATAATCCAGGTATAATTAAAAAGAGTGTGATGGCTATTAAATATTTATTGCATTTAAAAATTACTTCTGAGAAAAACATGTTGTTGGAAAAACCAGCTTTCTGATATGACCCAGTTGAACTTATTTATTTTTAGTATTTTAAGAAGGCAAAACATAAAAGACATTGCCCTGAAAAAATATTTTCGGACGTGGTGGTGGCGCTGCTTGTAAGAACCTTCGCAAAAAATCAAGTATTTCAAAAGTATTGCAAGGTCTCGATGTTTTTATGTTACAATGTTTCATTCTTCCAAAATGGGGACGTTTCGTGCTCTAAATGTTGAAACAAGTCTTGCGGTTAACAAATATGCCAGTCTTTCAACCACAATTAAAATAAACAGATTGTTTTTAGTACATCAAATATAATCAATTAACTTTGACCTAGAATGTTAATTGGTGGTTGGTTGTTATTTGGAAATCAATGCTGCTTTTTAACGAAAAAGAGGAAACAGTAGTAAAAATGCAAAATTTGGTAAACAATACTAAAAATCATGAATTGTGGTTTACGTTCTTATTTTCACTTTGAAATAATAAGCTTTCATTTCTTAAACTGGAGGCTTTAATTTCATACATCATATAATATCAAAATCTGAACAGCAGCAACGCTATCACATAAATATTCGTTCTAAAACAAAAAATAGGAAGTTGAACAATTCTAAGCAACAACCAAACACGTCCACAAAAAAACCATGTTAATTTTTTCTGGTCATTTAAAATATATATGTATGTTCAAAGAAGTGAGTTATTTTGCATTCAACTTGGTCAGGTTATTGATCTGGTATGTCGAGTAGGTCAAGTGGGTCGAGGTGGTAATGCTTGTTGATATGATCATTTGGTTAGAGATAGTCAAGGTGTTTGGTACAAGACATTGTTGGTGTAGGTGATTTGTCGTAGTCTTAAAGCTGTCTTTAAAAGAAAACTTAAACTTTTTCAATAGTAAAAAATTACAGATTCTCTTGATTTGTATTTGAAAAGATTAGTGTACTGTAATTTTGCTAAAAATTCTGTTTTTTATTTGTTCGCTAGTTCTTCCTAAAAAAATTAGTAATGATGTATGAAAGTAATGGTAAAAATATGCATATCTATATTATTGTACATTAAGTATTCCAGCGTTAGAATATGGTATCAAACCTGTAAACATTCAAGCAAATATTTTGGTTCGTTAGAAAGCCTGGAAACAATTATAGCTTTTTGCTTATTTAACTTGATTTATATCATGTTAGTAACGCTATCGAAACTTTACTAATGCACCCAGTTGTTTTCACAAAAAAGAAGGTTCTTTGCAACACAAAACGCATTAAATTTGGAACTCTGTTTCGATCCAAAGCATGAAAAGTTCCCATACGTAGCCCAACTATTGGACAACTTCTTATAAACTTCCTGGTCCATTTGCATTTGCAATTGTTATTATATTTCTTCCACTTGTTTAAAACTTTGGTGGATCTTAACACAGGTTGACTTCCGACATCAAGTATTACCCATATTGAAGCAAAAACAAGTATAGAATTAAGGCTAAGTAAAAACGTTGCCCATTTAGGCAAATATATTCTAAACACTAAAGTTGAGTACAAAAATGAAATAAGCAGTACAGCTCCAATGAATTGAATTGCAGGCAATAAAGAAGCTTGAAAACAAATATTTGTAAGACGCACAAGAATTTGAATCTGTCGATATTGCGATGCGACTGACAAACAAATTTTTGGGTGATGATAAAATTTTAAAGTCCAAACGTGGCTGAAACAGTTTTTTAAATGTCCAATATTACGAATAGTCTATGATCAAAACTAAACAGATGAACTTATCTAATAATAAAATACAACTTACTTTATTTTAGTTAGCATTTTTGTAATGCATTTTGTTGAGGTACACAATGTTACAGCCACTGTGGCTCCAAGTTATCCACAAGGTAACATAAACACAAAATTGGTTCCAAACACCAATAACCTAAACCCAATATTGTTACATGGACCTAACCAAGTAGTCAACAAAGTCTTGTGCAAACATGGTAGTGCGAGTGATATCGTAGGAATTCCTACACAATAAAACCCTGTTGTAAAAACTGATACGAAGAATAATAAAATAACATCGTCGTCATTGTGTTTAGTATTTTTGGTACGTTTATACAAAATTTTCGTACGTTTTTTAAAGGCAATGTATAAAATAGAGTTACAAAGTTGACAGAATTGAAGACCTATAGTATTTACGACAATGTATGCAATAAAAATGGATGATTTTGCGAAAAGTAATACTCCATGGTAAAGTAAAACGACAAGACTCATTTGTGACCTTTCAATTAGGCAAAAGTAAAATAGTTCGAAAATCGTTAGGCAAAGAGATAAAGTTAATATTTTCGGCCATATGATCGAACTAATTTTTTTAAATAAATTGTGATTATTTGTTAAACGGAAAGATTTCGAATCAAATTGTATTGGGATTAAAATTAGAATATTATTAGATAAGTATATTAGTAGTTGTAATATTTTAATTGTTGCGTTTATTAGCATTTTAAAACTTGGTATATGAAGCAGGAAATTTTCTAAAATCAAAATGAAGAGTTGAACGGCGGAAATGAACTAAGGAGATTTGAACATTTGAGTTACAATTACTTCGTATAACAACATGTTTTGATGAAAGTATTTATATTCAATTTGTAAAACGTAAACAAATTGTCAACTAGGAAAAAGAACAATAAAAATCGAGTTGTTTACCAAAACAAATAGTTTGAAATTGTTATGTTATTTTTGTAGCAACTAGAAAAATAACAAAATGTTTTATAACTTATATTTTGTCGCGGACTTGAGGTAATCTGGCTCCTATGATGTTTCAACATAAACTAAGCTCACCGTGGAAAACCAAGGTTATGTTGGTGGTGATAACAATATTAATTAATCGAAAATGTCTTAGTTAGCCACACTCGTGCTGGTGTGAGTGTAAGAATATACTAAAAAGAAAATTTTCAGCGAAAAGTATTTATATTAAACAGACACAAGGAAGTTTAAAGTTGTTTTGAATACGGAAGAATAACATGAGAAAATAGTAGAAAAGTTAATTCAGGAATTAAAATTGTTTACAATAACTACTTCCTTGAGAATAAGTAAAGTGTTTTCCAGGACAAATTGTTAAAGTGAGACCAAAGAATAGCTACATGATTTCCCAGAGAACTTCTTTATTTGACCTGGAAAAACAAGGAGGAAAGAAAAGGATAACGATGTGTTTAAACAACGTTCATGTTAAGTCAAGGTGCTGTGAACATTTTCGAATTCTAACTAGCCTGCAATGCAAGGTTTAACACTCAAGCCTCTTTATGATCCTCATGTTCATCACAAGATTTTGTTAACAAGCATGAGCTTGTGCATGGCTTGTGATTTCAGATTAGTTTCTGCCAATTATGTAGTAATGACAATATTTTTGTGCAAATATTGAGGTAGAAAAATTTGAAAATTAGTGTTTCAAGACTGTATAGTAAGCTTTAAAGTAATAATGAAATTAAAAAAGTCTATCATATTTTCAATATATACACAGAAATCTCTTTGTAAAGATGAAGCCAATTTTTGAACATAATTTAGCAACATAAATATCAGTATTATGAAAGTATCTCCAGCCTAACTCTTTTTATAGGCTGGTGATGTTATGTTCGTATGTATAGGAATGTAAGTTTAAATGGTTTCAGTTCTAGATGTATCTTAAAATATGTACTTTACGTCGATCATGTGAAACAA
>JAQIWN010004759.1:0-10753 GCA_034699025.1 Entomobrya cf. arborea Gr-Col-00668 | reverse complement strand
GCATATTTTGCCCAAAATATCATGCATATTGCATGCATATTTTAGGTATCTATCTTGCATATTCTTCCGCGCTTTGGCTATGATACTCATACTCATAACTTTTCAAACTTCAATTGACTAGCCTATGGTCCGCCCTTTCATTGTGCCATGCCACTTGTCCTCATGCTTTTTCTAGAAGGGTGCTCATTAATTCTTTTCGTTGATTGGTTAACGGTACTTTTTGTAAGCAATGCAAATGCATCTATTTATTTGGTCTGGGAAAAAAATGGCATCTTTGATTTCTTTTCGGAGGGTGCATAAAATCTTTCCCAGACAGTCTAAAGGAAAGTAATTTCGGAATAGTTTTCTCTTCAAATAACCACCTTAATGATCTTTTCCCTGTCTGATTTAAACTTCACAGACAGTTCAACACACAGCTAACCTTAGTGTTTTCCTTCCCCTGCATAAACGTAAAAAATGAACGAAACACTCCAACCCAAATGAAGAGCAGTTCAGTGAAATTAACTGCGGCTGTTTCGTTTCATTAGCAAAGATACTGACTCACGAAACGATATATTGGATTCGATATCATAACACACTTAATATTATAAGTCAAACTGGTGAAGCAAAGAAGAAAAGCGAGTTTTCATGTTAGAATCAGAAACTACAAGACAAAGGTTGGGTTTTAGGTTTGTTCTGTTCTGCATAACTTTGTTACTGAGGTAAATAACTGGCAAAGCTAACAGTGGTGGAGGTAGTGCTTCATTGATTTTTTCAAATGAACTGAAACTATAGTGTAATATAGACTATTGTAGACCGTAAAGTAGTGAAAATAGCGGGTATTAAATCAACACTGCTGTATCATTTGGGTGACCACCACCGCAGCAGATTCTTTTCTGTCTAGCCTGACAAAGCCGTTACGTAACTCGGATGTCTGTGTTTGCCGAGCTATGTGTCTTTTGGTTGTATGTATGTCCATTAATAGTATTAATTTAATACCCATAGCCTAGTCATGTAGATTTAGTTTAGTTTTGATATGGTATAAACCAAGTATTTTGTTCAGAGGAGGAGAAGAGTGAACTCAAAACAAAAACATTTTCCCCTGGCTTCCTTCCTCAGAACAACCTCAGCTCACAAGTCAAAAACTAATTTCTCATTCTCTGCATTCAGCAATCCGTAGCTGTAGAGGAGCAATTCAGTTAGAATTGAAGACTAAACCATTGAGACCACAGCACACAGACATTTTGGTAATTTGATGTGTTGTATAATAATACTTATTAATCAGTGTCCTGCCTCTTGGCGAGAGTTGATCATTTAGGTTTTTGTTTTTGGGAGTGAATCAATCCCCTTTCCTGAAACAGCTTGCATTATGCATGAAAATAATAGATGAAGGTGTATATATAACGAGAAAGAGGATTATTTGAGTACGCGATGATGATGAGTTTTCTCGTTTTGGAATCTCTTGTATTGTACTGCATAGTACATAGTGCATTAGGTTAGGTCATTATTGAGTGACTGACTATCTGAATGACTATTGTATTCTAGCAAGGTTTTTGCCAAAACACAATATGGTAATTGAACTAACAAATGTTGAATTCGGTACAATATGCAAAATAGAAAACTCTCCTTCTTTTTGTTTTCCTTTTTTCCTTCCATGCATGACACACACAATGGACACTAATTTAACAAACTGAATAATATGAGGAAAAAAATCTGAAAACATGTACCTTTATGTCATAGAGTATAGATGCGAGGGCAAAACGTGTATGTCCTTGTATTCTCTGCCTTAACATCTAAAACTGACGACTTTGCATTCTTATTTGGTTTTTCTTTATTTTTGATGATGATGAAGTCATGACCTCACTTATTTATGCTTTAGCAAATTATAAAAAAAAGTTATTCACTCAATTTAGTTCAGTGTAAGTGTACAACTCAATTTCGTATTTTGCAATTGATGTGGCTTCGTTAAAAGAAGACGTGCATGAATCAAATATTTATGTGATGTTTTTCCTAAAAAAGAATTCCTTTTAATTTGATGAACAGGGTGTGTGACCGACGAACCTGCAAAAAGGTTACATGACTTGATAATTGACTTCCTTTACAACTTACACCATAACGCAAGGATGAATCAAAGTCAAAGAATGCAAACAAAAACGAGCATTAGGAAGTGTATACCTGACATACTATGACTATAAAGTATGTACATAAGTGTCAGTAAAAGAGTGTGGTTGCGAGCACGCCAAGAAAAAAAAGAGTATGAAATGAAAAGAGAGAGAGAGAGAAACAAGAATTCCGAATGTGTTCTTTGACAAACGACTCCTTTCCATAATGAACTTTTTCGTATTTTCTAATTTGTTCCTGAGAATGTCAAAATGTCATTGTCTTTTTTTCCACACACGCACACACAATACAAAGTTATTTTTTCAACAGATTCGTACGAATGTTAACCATAAAACTACACATGGCAAGTCTTTATATAAGTGGTTAACGAATAAATGTTTCTTCAAGTTAGAAACATTAAAACAAAAAAGGTGAGAGCGATGGATTGATGAATGTCAATGTTTTGTAACAAGTGCTTTACCATTGTATATTATTGTACCGCAACTACAATAAGAAATAAAAGAAAATTACACTAATGCATTGCGAATGTGAAATAAAAAAGAAATAAGTTTTTATTATAGCTTAAATTGTGTACACTGTACACCCTCCCGCGTTGAACCGACGATTATGTGGTGGTGTAATTGTGTTTTTACTATTATTGATGTGAGAAATATAGTTTCTGCAGTTGAGGAAGTAGAAAGAGAAAATTCCTCTCACACAGACAGTACGCTAAAAGCAAACTACAGTATAAAAAGTAAATATGCTTGTGTTTGTTTCTTTGAAAAAATTCTTCTTGGCTCAGGGTCCTTTCATTATCATTTTGTTTTGACTGTCGGAATGCCATAAATCTAAACATGTCACTTGTATTTTCCTGCTATTGTTTTTACTGTGCATAATGTGTATGTGTGACAATGGTAATGTTTACTGCTGCAAAATAAAGTTGTGTGATTTAATGATGATATGGCAAGTTCGAAAGCGGAATAACCGTAACGTGTACATTTGTTGACATTCTCTTGTATCAATTTGCCGTTATAAATGAGCCAACTTTTACACACAATAAATAAACGAAAATGAAAATTGCTGTTAAAAGATTTCTCTGATTATGTACGTTTTGGTTGGAGATCCGGTCGATAACATTTGTCCTTTTCTCATCATTCAAACAACTCATCTGTTGTAAACGGCACGTGGTGCATGCTGGTCCTCTTTGGTAGTTTAAAACATCTCATGAAATGACAATTAGACAAATCTAAAGCGTGGAGAAGAGTGGGTGGTGGTTGTGACAGACAAAGCATTATTTTTAATTTATGAAAATAATCTAGAGAAAAAAGCTCTTTTGTGTTTTTACTTCAAACGAAAAAGTATTCTAAAAATAATTCATCTTAGTGAGGAACTGGTAACATACTGAAACATTAACCAGACGATCTTTTAATAATTAGTATGGTATCTACATACTAAAAATCTGTACATGTGGAAAGTATTATAATACTTAATGTAAATATCTGTAATATGTGGTACATAAAACCTATTACACTTATGTGCCAGTGGTGCCAGTTAAGCAACGGTTTTACACTATTTTTCCTAAATCACCTATGTAGCGGCCCAGTAGACTCGTCTGTGAGGTATTTGCGTAGGAGTATAAGCTGTTGTAAGTATAGGATATTGTGTAACAGGAATGATGAATATATGAGAAGATATTTTATGAATGAATACTGAAGAAAAAATAACAAAGCAAGTTATTTAAAGCCCACCAGGGAAGAGAAAAGTTTCAAAGAATCGTTCGGTGATATCAGCATCTCCAAAGACTCCTGTCATATTTTATGAACACATATCGCAAATAATTAAAATATCGTTATACCGTGTATGTCGAACTTATGGAACATTTGTACTATATAAAATACAAAATAAAAGAAATAACTCACAATAAAAACATACCATGAGGATAGATGTTCTACTATTTCAATGCATTGTTTGGTTTTACACCGGATTATATTTCATTTTCATTAAATTAAAGTGCTTTCGTTTTCTCGAGAATCTTAACATTATTTAGAATAGGAGCAGATAGATACCTTCCTCTTACACAAATTATCCAAAGAGAATGATGAAATGATAAAGATTTTCACGAATTTCTCTTGAAAAGAGCAAAATTAATTTTTCTAAGTTTTCAAATTATTCTAAAAACGATAGCGATTGTGATCGCGGTTGTTCATATAAAATTAGAAATAGAACATCCGTGGTGGTGGTTTTAAGCACAACTGGAAGTCACTATTTACCTCATTCATGTCGTAATACTTTTTATTTAAAATCCTTCTCATATGCAAATGTTCAAATATTATTTAAGATGTCTTTGCTATAAGCCCTAAAATGACATCGTGAACAGTTGACTTATCATACTACAGGCCACCGAGCCATCAAAAGCAGAGGCCTACAGTAACATTGAGTTGAATGAATTCCACGCTTCTCTCCACCCTACTCGTTAGCTGTTCCACAGACTAAGCTCAGCAGACAAGTTTTATTGCATAGTTATGTGTTTTGCTTTTGTTGAAAATATTTGTGTTATATTTACGGCATAACACCATAATTATAATTATACCACACCACATCATCCATGTAGCACTATCGCACGCGCTTCAACTCTCTCTTCAAGCAAGAATCCCGATATTATGAATGAATGAATGTAAAACATTTTTGTTGGCTAAAATGTTGGACTTGGGAACACACACATACTCACGCATACACTTGAAGAATTTCACTTCATTACTTTTCTTGTTTGCTTTTCTTCTCCAGTCTGTTTTGCTTCCACCACCACTTCTACTACGGCTTTGCTAAAGTGAGTGTAATATTCATGATATTCCACTTCTTGTTGAAGTTTTGCATTTGTGACTGGTGAACTACATTTCTGCAGATGTGAATGTTTCACTAGAAAAAATGCCTTATGGTCTAGTTTGTGCTTCTCAAACAATACATCCTCTAGTTTAAAAATAACAGAAGGAGTCTGTGGTAAAATGTAATACAAAAGTATTTAACCAGTATATATGCTAACTTTTGTATTATTTCAAGCTGCTGGGAACTGAGAACGAGTTTCGAAACTCTAAACAAAGCGTGTATTACTTCCCTATTCTGGTTTTGGACACATTCCTGCAAGAAAGTGTTGTAAAATAATGTGGAAAATAGTTACACATAATAAAACTATGCAAATGTGGTGCGGAAAAAAATAAAGAAGGATTAATTTCACCAACACAAATTGATATTAATCTTCAGTTAAAAAATATTAAAAATGATCATGTGGCTTCAGTCTCACTGATTACTGAATAAAACCTGCGAGCGATTCTAAAACGGAAGAAGTATAAGCTGTAAGTATATCGCCATCATCATGTGTTTTGTGATGTTACTGGCTACTATACAGCCCTAATGGCATGGGCATGACATAGTTTTGGTCAGTATAATAATGCATAATAATTATGATAAAAACAAGACAAAATACAATAGTACAAGAGAAAGCAATAATGGTTTAGCTGAGTTGGCAGATCTGTATGCTCATTATATTTCGGCTAATATGATAAAATGTGTTGTACACCCGCTAGTTATCGTCGAAAATGTGAGGGAGGGCTAAGGATTCTACAGGATACAGCAAAACATATCAGCCTCAGAATCCCGATTCCTACACTACTGGTAGTCTGGCTGCTCTTGTTGCATTATAACATTATCCACACATCTACTCTCTGCAGCACGATAATATGATAGCATTATAATGCGAGCATTTACAAATTGTAATTTTGTGAAATTCCCATTTAACTGTGTCAGACTAGAGAAGTACAACATAATGGGCATACTTTCATTGAAATTTAATCCCATTTTCATCTTTTTATGGTGTATGTTATATCAGCATAATAATAGCTAAACTACTGGAAGTATGGATGGATGAGCAGTCAAACTGAGCGAAATTCACATAACATTTTATCGGGGTTATGTGAGACCTAGCAGCAAAACTGTATCGTTTTTCTTTCACAATTTCAGTTTCTTCGCAAAACTTGGTCTAAGCCATAAATATATAGAACATGCTGGCAATATTATATTAATTACTTCCGTTAGACCTCGTTCACGTTCAGTAATGGTAATTCTGTTCTTGAATATATAGCAGTACTATATTGCACTCTCACTTATTCTATGTCTCGCACTGGGGTCTCAGTTGGTCAGTGTTTTGGTGTTTATTTAGGTATTTCAATTTTTTAAAGACACGCTTAAATTCGATTAGATTTTCGCAAACCTTCCTTTTTATTTGACTTAATACAACAAAGGAACTTGCCGCTATTTATGGAATGGAATACTTAAACTACGTTACAGTTTGTAGGCTGTACGGTTTTTGTGTAGTATACACCACGTGAGTATTTATGAGCACACTTTCAACCAACTTTAACAATTTTCACCATAACTAAAATGCATCATAAGTACTACCTCAGTCTCGACGTATGTAGGTGTTAGAGATCCATTTGTAGTAAATGTGAAACCCAAGGCACGATCATGATATGTTTCATGTGATCTTTCCTTCATCTGTACATCCACCACACATTCCATACACTCCCACATGCAAAATGCAAAAACCATGATGTTTTAGTGCCCTTCTTACTCTTGTACAATGGGCAATAAACGAAAATTCATGACTACGCAAAACCACTTTTTCCTTAAACTTCCTTTTAAAGTTTGCACACACCGACACAAGCAAGCAACCATTCCCCGACACAGACACAATTTTCATACATTCAAAATTTTGTGTGCCATAATATTATTATATTATAGGGAACATTAGATCGTTATTATTATTGTGTGTATATTGTGCAAAATTCTCTTGTTACTTTCATCTGGCGGTCCCTGTTTCCCTGTCTCTCTACTTTATTTAAACTTACAAGCTGAAAATAAATGCTAGCTATTTTCTTTCATCAAATGTATGAGTTTATTTCCTTTTTACAGTCATGCCATGTGAGATCTACTTAGTTTACACGTTACAGCTTTTGAAAATGTAAATACAAGGTATGTAACAAATATACACGGATAATATGTACATTCTTCGCTAAATTGGAGCTGTGCGTAATAGTAACAGTCGTAGTAACTCTTGCCGCTCCAG
Source organism: Entomobrya cf. arborea Gr-Col-00668 (assembly GCA_034699025.1). Lineage (NCBI taxonomy): Eukaryota > Metazoa > Arthropoda > Collembola > Entomobryomorpha > Entomobryidae > Entomobrya > Entomobrya cf. arborea Gr-Col-00668. Next base: position 3,555 of record JAQIWN010004759.1, on the reverse strand, counting down.
GCATATTATTCTTGAAATAGCAGAAGCTAAATAGAAATTGCATGTTCGCCGTCTGTGCATAGTAGTTTTGTGCTTGCTTTCCTCACAAGTTATTCCAGAATACATGGAAAACGGCGATGACGATATGTGATGTTATGAAAATGAAGGTATAAGCCCAAGTTTTATTTTTCTAGTGAGGCTTATGCGAGTAGTGGCAAGGTAGAGCAGTAGGTCTGGTCTGGTAATAATAATATGCTATCGTGTAGAAAGCAACTACATAATACATAAGTTATCTAAATTATAGCCTATTTAAGCAATCTTACATGAGCAGTGAGCGAGAGGAAAAGTAGGTAAAACAAGTATGTTCCCTAAAATCGTATTATTACCATGCGGGTTTCTTTCTTGTGAGAGAATCAAGACTTCCTTTTTCCCCAGCAGGTTATGTGTTGATACTCAACATAGTCTCGCTCTCCTTCCTCAGCTCTGCATAGTCGTGCTGGAAATAATGGAAAGATTTAAGTCAGTAGAAAGAAGGTGAATGAAAAGAAGAGAGTGAGTTAAAAACTTATTTTCTCTTTCATGCATTTGCCATTGCGATGTTATGATGGCATGGCATAACGCAAATTCCTTCTAGGTTTCATATTCCATATCACTAACTACGATACGATATATATCACGTTACGATGTACATTATAAAAATGTGTGTCTGAGGAAAATGATTACTTCTTAGTATGTTAAGAGCAGGTAAATTATAGTGTAGAAATTTTTACATGGCTTCTCTCTACGCATTACTTGCTTGAAGCATGTAAGAATACGAAATGAAATGCACACGCTAACTCTCCTTTCCCCGATTAACTGAGAATGAGAGAGAGAACAGTAAGCTCTGGAGTGAAAGAGTTTTGATTGTTTTTGTTGGTAGAGTGTGGAGACTATTCTAATATGCGTGGTGGCAATATACTGTGTTCACGTTAATTATTTAAGATTTTGGCTCTATGTTGGGATAAGGTAATAATATTACAAGTTACTGTGAAAAGTTACAATCTTAAACAATTAAAATAAAATAGAGTGAATGAACTACTGATGATTATGGTTGGCTGACTCTGAAATAAAAAAAAACATTGTTATAAGATTTTTAAAAAATGTTTGTTTCATGTATGCTTAATTAACGACGAATTTTTATGCGAGTAATGATTTTTAGATGAGATTATGTGACAGTTTTTTGTAATATTTTGTGCATGTGAAAGTTTTGCATATTTACGTTATTTGTCTTCACGAAAACAATAACATTTTTTGCAGGAGGAGTGGCTGTGGAAATATTTACATCATTTCTGAACTAATATTTCCCCACTCACACAGTTAACTTTTATACTAACTACATGGCCATGTGGGCAATGTACATTTCAATTCAAATAAAAAACCTGATTATATTGCACATATACATGCAATGTGAAGACGTAAAATTTATTGCTACAAAAATTGAAGCACTTTGTTTTTCCTTGTATTTGGTGAACAGTTTGTTTGTGCTGCTGCTCAAAATCTTAATTTCATGGTCTTAATATTATAGCCAAGGTTCATTTTAATTCTAGATTACAATGCATCATTACCTCGGAAAATTAAACGGCTTACCTTATTTCTGCATCACTAATATCGCTAAAAAGAAGGAAGGAACTCTTACAGGACCAACAAAAAAAACGATTATTTGTATGTTGAAATAATTGCTTCAAAAGCTATATTACCACTACGCAATCTCAAATTAGAAGAAAATGCGCGTAAACGTAACGAGCGCAATAGTGGGTGATTATTAGTCTTGGAGCAAAATTATTTTAATGCCTTCCTGAGTAAACCACGCAGTATGATGTTAAATACGTATTATGTTCCTTTAATTCACTGTATTTCTGTGAGAAATTTCCAAGAGCTATCATAAAAATGATACGTTATTGAATTACTGAGAAATAGATGATTGACGTTATATGTGTGGTGCAAGTAAGCTAGGTGCTGAGCATTGTCCATCAGTGCACGAAGTCATTATCATCATAACATAATATGTTGTATTATATGTTGTTATTGAACGTATTATTGAATCCCATCATAATAATAATACAATATCATCATCACGATCAAATCCACGATCCATACACATATTACACATCTTAATTTTGCTTTTGGTGTTTCCCTGATGGTTTCTTGTCTGCACTTTCTTTGCTTCTATTAACATGATAACAAGTTGGCAAAAAAACGTTGGAGAAGTAAGAGCCGTGTAGCAAAGAGCCCCACTGTTCATGTCCACGTGTGCTTGCCTAACAACGAATTCTGACGGTGTGTGAAAATGAGAATAAAAGAATAAAAAAAGTAGGATTATTATTTTTTGTGAGGAAATACATACAATATACAAGTAATTTCACATGCCTGCAAAGCCATCATCATCTTACATATAGAACAAGAACATTTTATACTTGTCTCATAAAAAAACATTTCCGACATGAGTATATTTGATATTATAATAAAAAAAGAGAAAACTTAATCGTACATACCAACCAAGAAAAAAAACCTGCTGCTTTCTGGTATTATCATTTTGAGCTGAAAAAAATAGTGAACATGGAAAATAAAAAGATGCACAAGAAAAGTAGAAGAAAGAACAAAAATGTACAAAACCACAATGCAATAAGATGTGCACAAAACACATGTGTACACATAATAATGCAATAACGCACTTTTCTGAAGATTAGGTAAGATTAGGAATCCCTCTATTTTCTCGTCTTCAAACAAAAGTCTGTGCAACAACAAAGCTTGTCTTCTGCTAGGCGAGAAGATATAAAGATGATGATAGTTATGAGATTGCAGGGTACTACACGTTTTCTATGTTATTATTTCTTATCTCTCTTACCTCAAACCTTACACCATATCCGCATCGGTACGAAGCTGATATGACGCCTCGTTGTAGACGTCGTTGTAGGTGATTCTCGGATTTTCTGCTTCTAGGGAGCCCATCGTTATAATAATAATATTTATTTTTTAACTTGTCTGAGCGCATTTATTGTATTATTACGCGATGAATGATATATTGCCGGATTCACTCCCTAAGTCGTGGGCTTATTTTAATCAAAACAACTACAAAACATACACAACTTCCATAAATACTCTTAAAATAAAAAAAGTATTGTTTTACGAAAATGAAATGTAGTAATAGCCGGAATTTTGTGGTACAAAAAGCATTGGTGTATATCCAACGATTTTCTTCATTCGAACTTTTTCACGGTATTTTTATTTTCTTTGAAAGAATGAATTATTGGTAGGTCGACATTCATGTGATTGAGGAAAGAAGTGAAGTAACTGCTCAGCTTTAAATCTTTGTATCTTTTGTCGTTAATTTACATTTAGTAAATTTCGATAGAAGAAAATAATGGGCAGGATTTTTAGGTTATATGTATATGGTAAAGCATTTTACAACTTTTTGAGGTTAAGGATCGATGGTGATAACAACGCGTTGCCTAATCGCCAATGAATTTAGCATGCGAGTTCCTTGTTACTGGGGGTAAAATAGACGGCGCACACAAAAAGCCTTATTTACTAAACCAA
>JAQIWN010004758.1:0-10755 GCA_034699025.1 Entomobrya cf. arborea Gr-Col-00668 | reverse complement strand
GCTTAAAATTTCAATTCCTTTTTTGAAACCATATTTGTAGTTTTATCATTATTGTAATAGTTGATTATTTAATTATTATGTATAGCATGTAACTAATAGACGTACCTTGCCTCTGAGTATAATCACAAGAACGCATAAATCAAGTTGATGTAAGCTTTGAGGTTACACATTTCAAATGATTTCCAATGCAATTTTTATTTTCATTCATATAGTTGTTGATTATTTCATTTTAAAAAGTTTCCACAATTGTGTTTCTTTCATTTTAATTTGTGTGGCACAAGTCCACCTAAAAAAGGAACAAATATTTCATATATGATGTATGAAGACAACTTTGCGCATTTATAAAGCCTTCTGAAAAAGTTTAGACCACTACATACTACATATAACTCCACAGGTATCTGTGTAATGTTAGATAAATTTCATCACAAGTTGCAATATCCTAAAACATTTTTCGTTTCAATTTTTCCATCTATCGTATAATATGCAGAATAGGAGCATAGTGATATAATGATACGAAAATCGATCTACCAATCCATTTATTTTCACGAAATGAAAATATTAGTTGCCATGGCACTGCGTAGGAAATCTTCCCTCTTTGCCGCAGTTGAGACTTAAAGGTCTATATTTGTGAATAACTTTCTGTTGGGATTAGTATTCATCAAAAATTATATTTCTAATTGGCTACAATTGCCGACATTGACTCATAATTCCAAAATAGAAATTATCACATTTATAAAAATTATGCGATGTTGTTGTATGAACTCTTCGAAACAAAAACGTCGAAGTAAATAGCACATTTTGTATACTTGATTTGTTTTTTGCTTTCAGCTACGTATGGAATGAGCAATTCTGAAAAAAAGTATCTCAGCACTTAAGATGGCTTTGTGTGAGTGAGAATAACCGAAATAAAAGTTTACTTTTGCAAAATGTGTGTCCACTAAACAGTTTTACATTTTGAATGAATACGGTTGAAAACGTCTTTTATTTCAGCAGTTTTATATCCTAATATTTTAAAAGCATTTCTCTAATTCGTTAGCTCACACCCTTGCATGAAAAACATGAACACAATGTATAGAAAAAGTAGTAAAATGTTTATTAGGGTTTTGTTCCTTTTAGAAATCGAACAGTACCGTTTAAATTGCCACAACAATACAAGTGAATAGAGTACGTTTTGTACATTTGAAGAATCATTGTTTAAGTATTTTTAGTAATGAAAAAAGCGCAAATAATTCTTTAAAATCATCATAAATACGAACCGACACGGTCATCCATTTCATTGAGTAAGTAAGTAGTCGTTGGACTTGTGAAGAGTTGTTCACCACATTTCTCCATATAAAAGTTCCCTTTTTCTCGGCCACATAAAAAGATGCTCAGTAGAGTAATTATTTTTGAATGACTTTCATCATGCACCTAACTTCCATTCTAAAAGTTTTAAAGAGAGGAAAATCATACACTTTAAAAATTCGTAACAAAACCTAACACGACTAACAGTGTGCTATTCCAATTCAGTAAAATTTGCACCGTTAGATTTATAGACACTTCCTTCATTGACGTTCATGGCTGTCATATATATAAACCTTTCAAACGCTGATAAGCACTAGTTTGTTGTCGTTTCATGCAGACATTAGTCGTGAATTCGAATTAATCCTAAGACGGTTTCTACCCACACACTGAATATTCAAGTCCGCTAAATTCTATATCTGGATCGGAAAACTTCTACAATTTAACTTACTAATATTTTAAGGTAATTGGATTTTTATAGTTCATCTATTTGAGTAATTTAATTATGAACGATGTACCAACAAGATTTTTTTCTAGGTCACCCTTTATAGCAACATCGAATTATTTTTTTTCTTTTTATTTCATAGGAAAAATGAATTTTCTACAATCCGTTGTCATCTCTGTACTACTGATGTCGTCCCCAACGTTGACCAACAATGGTCTAAGGGTAAACTCTCGGAGAATGAAAGAAAACTTTACTCAAGTCAATTTAGGATTTCCAGTACCAAAAATCCAGCATCAGTCTCCGTTGTCTGGCTCGGCACTATTCACCGGAATTTGCAAGTATTTGTCTCGAGTTGTGCTTTCGTTCCTAAAGAACGGTGCAGAATTTAATACAAAAATCCAGTTTACAATCGCGCATTGGAGTCTCGAATCAAGTATCTCCCTAAAAATCGTTGTAGTTTCCGATATATTAGTCAGTAAGTTCCTAATAGTAGGGAATATTTTCAAGAACGGTGTCATTTTACACGATATCAATCATAAAGCCGAAAATTTCTTCTCAGAAGTGGATCTGACAGATGTATTCGAAATTTTTACTAAAGCAATTATTAATTTCATTGTGGGTCGGAATAACAGTTTTGTAGTTCAGTTGGGGTAATCCTATGTGGTTCATCATGTCGTCACATAATTTCGGGTCAAAGTTGGATAGTGAAAATTTTAATTTATTGAATTTGTCATTTTCAAATTGTCTGTAAAATCGAATATTTTAGGTACATAATCTAAGTTTTACGGTTGAAGATAAACAGCGTGTAGTTTTCGGTAAAGCAATACATGCGTTGTTGTGTAAAAAAGATTTGTTTGTTTTCTATGCTTAGTCCAGAAACCTGAAAAACAAGCACACCATCATCATTCCATAGTTACATGTATTGCGCGTTTGAACTAGTAGACGCGTTAGCTAAAATTATAATGATATTGAGAATCAAGGGATATGGGATGCAGTCTGTTTTGAAACTACGTAGTTATAGTTATTTGTTTGAAGCAGTTTTTATTTCTTTGCTTTTTGATAACGCAAAAACTGCTGACAACAGACTGCATCCCATGTCCCGTGATTCTTAATATCATTATTATTTTAGCTAACGCATCTCCTAGTTCAAACGCCCAATGCTTGTAACTATGGAATGATGATGGTGTGCTTGTTTTCAGGCATCTTGTGCTTAGTAATTTACTTTTTATGTATACTGTGGGATGTGAAAATAGTTAAATTTTAAATCTCATCATCGCAATGCATTTTTTTAGTTAATTTATTAATTTAGTTAATTATGATGAAATTTTTACTTGTTGAATAAAAAAATGGTGTGACATTAAAATATCCAAGAATACCGTCAGGATTTACTTACTTAACAATGTAAAGAGCTTTTAAATTTTGCTGTTGACGACCATACGCTAAATTATTACTGATTTTTAGTTACAGGCCCTTAGCTAACATACCACTGCACTATGCTAACTGGCTGGCACTGGCCAACACGGCTCTGCATTAGCAACGCACCATTTTCCTTTGGGTTGAAATTAATAAAGTAGTTTATTGCCACGAATATGACATGCAGCCATGCATATTTTGTGCTTTCATTGCATGTGTTTGGACTAAATGCAATGATGCCAATTTTAGGACAAATCATTGTATATCATTTTTAAAGTAATATTAATATTATGCATGCTTTACAAGTATAGGACCAATACTATCGATCGATAGTCTAGTTGCATTGTTTGGTATCTAGTACATTACTTGCACATTATCAGTTATTACTTAATCCGCGCATTACATTTTTATATGAAATGAATTGTAGAATGTGTTGACCTTAACTCAAAACATTTTCAGAATATATTTTTTTCATGGCAAGGTCGCTAAGAAGAAATACGATTAACTACAACGTATCACATCAATATTTTCCTTTGCTTGTCTTCACTTCCTAGAGCATTGCGTCAGCACCGGCAGTGGTTGAAAACGTAGTTAATTCATAATTTAACTTAGTTAATTTCCTTATACCATTTTCTAATGATATGCTGACGTGTCATTCATAAAATGTCAAATCATAGTGTGAAACCAATAATTTAGTTATAAAAGTTTTTCTCGATGTCGATGGTTCCAGTTTCCATCCATTGCAAACACGTATTTGGAATTATTATATTTGGAAAGCTAATTAGCAGTTATATTTGTCCGATCAAAAGGATTCTATAAATTTAAAATAACGATTTAGGGTGAAACGTGTGATATTGTTTAAATATTTATTTAATGTCCACGTTTCAATTCATTTACCTGAATCCTCAACATCCGGGGAAAAACTAAAAATAAAATTAATAACGAACAAGTTGAGATGAGTATTAGTTGATTTAAAATTAGAATTGAACTTTGTAAAATAATTAGCTTAGTAGTCACGACGCCGTTCTTCTTTCCGGTTAAAGCATAGAATTTAGAATATTATGCAACTTAAAAGTGACATGAAGCCTATTCCCTTGCTAATATGGCATGTAAACTCTAATGTACCATAATAACTTAGCCACTAAAAATTTTAATACACAACTTGATTTTTTTCCATGACATTCTACGGATCAAAGCATGCGATCTGTTGTGAGCATATCAAAAGTGCATTTAATTACAACACAAGTCTAAATTCTAAATAGTTTTCTGCAAATTGAAAATCTTCATGGATAAACTGGTACATTACCGTATACATGCCGGTTTCCTGTGATGTCGCCTCTACCCTACTCTATGGGTTAAAGTCGTGTAAAAATAGATGCACATCGCAGCCAGAGAGAAAAGTAAAAATTTAACCTGCCATTTTAGATTCAAAACTTTTTTGTGCGATCGCACTTTAAAAACACTCAAACGAGAAACAAGTTTAAAAGACCAAGTATGGTTGGTGTACTAGTATAAACGATTGACATTGAAGTAAGGTTGTTGACCTGATTGGATTGCAAAGGATATTATGTGTCATATTCAATCCGACATGTCTTTAAATTTATGAAATAATATTTGCTAAGCAGAAACATTTTGTCGGGTAGCGTCGATCGTACCATCACTTTTCATCTACTAAGGAACAACGTCTCTTTATAATTTCCAGGCGACAACCGAGTGAAAGTCTGTCGGTCTGTCTGTTTGCGCTCTAGCATCCAACAGCCTTAACCATTTTCAATGAAATTTGGTATGCACAATAATACGGTCATAAGGACAAAATCTATTGGTTTTGGGCCAAATCGATCGAACTAAGGTCAAAGGTAAAATTTTTTTAACAAAGCATGTACTCACATTTGTATGGTAGATAGTCCTTGTTGAAAAACATAGTATAACAAACTTACAGATGACTTGGCCCAATTCATTTGTCCACTGGAGTCGTTAAAGATCAAAACTTTGACATGGTTTTCTGTCCAAACCACTTGACCGATTTCAATAAAGCTTGAAAGAATCATGTCATTAGCTAATATCTATAATATCCGAGTTTGAAGGTAAAAATGTTTGACTTTTTGTGATCAAAGTTTTCGAGCTTAAAGGTTCGATTCGTTTACATATATACATATAAAACATTTATTTCAGACTGTATTACGATCCCAGGTTTCAGATTAAATAATTTAGCCGTTTCGGTGGCAAAACATTCCATAGTTTTAGATTTATAAAATGATGTTTCCATTGGCATTCAAGTTATGCAACTAGTTTGAATTCGATTACCCCAACCCGACTCCTTTTTTACATTTAATCGACATGTTGTATCTTCGTTATACCGGTTATCGGTTCATTAACTTTATGTACAAACCGGTTTTAAAGAAGCTTGTGCACCACCACCGGGCTATGAACAAGGGTTTACCACTGTTTCAGACTCTTGGTCATTTGATGACTATAGTAAATATATCCACGGTGTAAGTTGATACTTGATTGTGGAGCTTTTGCAATTAATGTAACATTTTTTATTTAAAACCTTACGTCAGAGATTCGAATTTTGTACCTATAAGTACGTTAAGGTTTAGATCCCGAAATTTAACCTCTTTTGTACGACTTTGATTTGACCTCGTTACAAAGGGTTGGAATTGAATTCAAATGTCATTATAGCAAAGCTTAACCTTACAGGATCTTATCGCATTGAACAGAATTCTGGTATATCTCTTTATATATTAAAAAGTTAAAAAACGAAAGGCTTTTAACTTCTTGCCCAGTAGTTGTGGTGGCCCTTTTAACTTCCAAATAATTTTGAAGAGCTGACAGCATTTTAGTAGAAGATATTCCTCATATACCGAACGCGGATCGTTGCCCAATGGCTTCATTGTAACAAACAAAATTTCAAATCATTTACCCGTTTATAGACCAGATGGGATAGGACGCAGCTTATCACCATAAACCCAATGTGTTTTCTATCATGTAAATATTTAAATTGTTGCTCAATTTAGGATTCTCTATAGCTTGTATTTTTATGATCACCTTCTTTGATAAAACATATTGCATTAAACATATTTCTGGTAGCTATGCTATACTTACGCCTAAAATTGGTGCATTATTTCGAGGTGGTGAAGCTTTTCTGTTTTGTACTTTTAACTAAACAAAGGTATGGATGATTGAAAATAAGATATTTGACTGGATTTTATATTTAATTATATTCGTATTTGGAAATGATCTCAGAGTATACTACTGATTTTTTACCGTATAAATACAGATAATAATTACGACGAAGTATTTGAACCGTTTTAATTCATCTTTTAGTTGTCAGCGGGTTCGGTAAACTCATTAAGTCACTACTTGATGATATTTCAGTTTCAGCATTTTACAAAAAAAAGACCAAGCAAGCAGAAACTGCAAAAATGAACAATAAGTATTAGTAAATCAGTTTGATGTAACGGTTATTTTGCATTAAAGAACTAGCCAAGAAGTTCCTATGTATGAAGTTTATTGAACTGTGGAATGCAGAATGCACTGTATTGCATGTTGCTGAATAGTTGCATTTTAGATGCAATGCAAAAATCAGATAGTGGTTTTAGGATAACTGCCACAAAGGCGACTGCTACAAGCGGATAACTGCCACAAAGGCGACTGCTACAAGCGGATAACTGCCACAAAGGCGACTGCTACAAGCGGATAACTGCCACAAAGGCGACTGCTGTAAGCGGATAACTGCCACTTGAAAAACTGTCATGCAAACAACTATTTTTAGATAACTGCCGTCCGGAGGATTCCCAAGGTCCCAGCTGTTTTTGTTTTTTGTTTATTTAAGACAATTTGTAAAATGTGTATTTATGTATTTTTTGGCATATGAACGTTCGAATTCTCATAAATTTAACGGTGACAAGAGTTTGAAATTTACCAGTGGCAGGTGCAGGAGTTTTAAATTGCTCCGTGACAGAAATTTGTAATTACTCTGCAAGTCATGCTGAGCATCAACTTTAAACGACTCAATCACTCATCGACGACTGCTGCTGCTTGTGTGCAAAGCAATCCCAGTTAGGGTACTGTGCACACACTTCATGTCACATAAAAGTCATGAAAGTCATAAAAGACATGTCACATGTCAAGTTTTGCATAAAAAACTTATATTTTGATATTCCACTAATTTAAAGTGCTAATCTGGAAAAAAATATTTGTCCCCCCCTCTGCTGTCCAATTCGAGCACGTGTAGTGTGTACATACCAATTTTTCTATGAGCACCCGGCCATGCATTGTGATCGATACGTGACGTCATCCAGCCATTTGGTGTGATGAGTATATGAGAGAGAAAGTGTAGATGAAACCGAGTAGCGTTGATCCAAACGGCAGTCGTCCGATGCCACTTATCCGGATGGCAGTTGTCATTTGTGGCAGTTATCCGGACACATTTATCACAGCACAACTGTGCTTGTACATATATGATTTCGACTGCATAAAAGATTGGCTTGAATTAATTGGCATAATATCCAATTTTATCATAATCCTGTCGAAGAAATAAGCAAATATATTAGGATATGTAAGTCCAAGTTCAAATATATTTTAGAGCTTGCCAAGATCGGAAGTATTTCTTTTGTAACGTGTTCCATCCATTTTCTTGAAAAGATGCAAATAACAACCCCGAAGCTTCTTTTTCTTGTGTTTTTACCTGTGATGGTAGTGCTCTGCCAAGCCGAACCTGAGAATAAACAGGAAGTAGAGAACGATTGGGGCAACGTACGATGTGGCAGGATCTATAAGTGCGACAGTGGTTCCCTTTTCCACCATTTTACTGTTAGAAATCAAAGGTGCGTGTGGGTTTATAGCAGTCAGAATGCGGTTGGCTACGAAATAGTGTACAAAAAGTTTACTAAAACAGGTGAAAAGAAGTCCGTGGCTAGTACACTTGCACCAGACTCAGGGATATTTATAAGTGCTTTTTTTGCCGAGCATGACCGAATCGGCCAATATATGCTGTGAGAATTGAAACTTTTATATTTAATAAATATTTATTGGCTTTATAACGTTCTTGATAATTTTTTGACTTTTGATATTGGTACAGAAAAAACGAAGGCAAGACGACAATTAATGGAAATTCAATACTCCTCACCGCTTGGTCTAATCATTTCCTGTCAGATGACTCCACAATCCACTTTATAGAAGTTAGTGCTATCACTAAACAGCGACCGGAAGCTCCTGCTGCACTTTATTCCAATTACGGCATCTTTACCCCAAATATGGGAAAATTTTGGTACATAGAGTCAAAATTAAAAACTATTCACAAAAGAACTAATAAAATAAAAATCGTCTTATCCTAGGTAATAAGTCTAAGCACACCACCATCACTTTTTAATATTCAAATCGTATCCAAATGATGGAGGTGTGTTTAGACTTGTATTATTATTACTTGTTACTTATGACAATCACATAATTTTATATAACAGGTAAACCTGTGGTTAGATATAGTGCCAGATGGAATGGGAACATAGTATGAAGGTTACGAACTGTTACGGCTGAGAACTATTGATCTAAAAACAATAGTCAACTAATATATCGCTAGTAACAAAATCATTAGTCATTTAAAAAAGTCATCTTAATTTATTCCTTGGTGCAATAAAACAAATAGCTATTTAAAATGCATGGAACCGTTAATTGACCGTTATTCTGGTTACTTTAAGCCGATTTAGCCCAAAATCAATAGGCTTCGTTCCATTGACCTTATAAACTTGTATAACAAGTTTCATGAAAATCGGTTGAATGGTTTAGAAGATATAGTGGATACAGACCGACAACAGACAGAGTTTTCTTCCCTATCATCATCCATTAATCTTATAAAGTACCATTCTGGAAATTAATGACTAATTTTTTTTTGCAGCCATCCACCAGCAACCGAGGAAATATTCCAAAGCGAAGAGAGGCCAATTGAATTAAGTATGTACATTTTACTCCCACCATCAAATGTCATTGAACTTCCTTTGGAGCAGACTACAATGAAAATTACACTTAAACGCGTCTCGCCAACAGGAGGTCTTCCACGCTGTGAACTTCAAAAGGTTGAACTTCGGACACTGAATCTATCTGATGTTTTCAATCCTGTTTGGACAAAAAGAAATGAGTAAGTCTGCTAAAAATATCGTTTGAGTTCTTTATAAAACGTTTCTTTTAACTTTTTAAAATTTCGGTTGTTTATTACAGAATATGTGATGATCGACCGATAGCGTCTCTCACGTTTTTTGATGTTGGGATCATTGTAGTGCGCAGCATTAGAGAACAAAAGGACATTCGAAGGGCTTTCGAGGTGGTTTACACTCAGTGAAATTGAAGTAAATGGTCCAGAAAAGATATGTGCATGATATTAGTTACTTGAAAAAGATGAACTTTGTAATAAATAATTACAGTTTAAAGTCTAAAAGTAAAATCAAGTAATAAAAGGGCAAAAAAATGTATTCCTAGTTTTTCGTACGTGATTTGTAAACATTATTTTCCATGCATTTACGTGGTCATTAAATCACGTTGTTTTCATACATTTCATTTTATTATAAATATGAACATGAACTGCTGTTAAATTTTAAAAAGTCGATGTCAAAATGCGTTAGATTCTATGCAATGTTTTTTAAGCTTTACATCTCTCAGCAGTTTTCTTTCAACACAAGTTGAGCCATTTTTGTTTCACTATAAAGTAGCGAAATAGAAGGAGGAAGAAACAAGAACACGGATTCGTAAAGGGCAGAATGAAATACGCTTGCACATGTTTCTACAGAATTGTACATATAGAAAAACTGATTAAATTTAAAATTGTGATCATTGATGGTGTGATTTAAGACCTTTTTTGATTTAAGAATTTTAAATATTTTTACATTGGACAAGACTCGCTATTGAACTATGCTCATGGACTAATGAATTCATTAGAGTGTAGTAATACAAGCATAGAAAAATTAATAGAATGGTGAAGCACACTTGTTTCAAATTTGTGTGATAGGACAAGTTCCACCTTCATTTGTTATACGGTAGGACTAAACCCTTTTGACTACAGCAAGGTTAGCTACATAAACCTTTTGGATACGAACATCAAATTTATTGCTAAATCAGTTCACTTTTTACTGCAACAGCATACCCCAAATACATTGTGGTGGTACTGGAAAAATACACATGCGAAAAACCGCAATTGAGGACGTCGTATATGCAGTCGCATTCTGAGACTTGAGACTGAAGGTCCGGAAGAATAGATTGCCAGTAGTTTAATCTTGTCGTAATTCTAGTAGTACATCCAAGCAGCGTTGAGAATGTCTTTCATGATTACCATTTTGTATAGTTGAGTCCTTATCGAGAGATTGGCAAATTCAAGGGGAATGGAAAGAAGTATATATATGTCAATTTGTGTTTAGCCAATCCGAATTTTCGTTTGGACGAATATAAAAATGGATACTGCTTAGATACCTCACGATAAGACCCCGATGTTGATTTGAAACAAAATAAACCCGCTGTAAAAGCGATCATAACGATGTAGCTGAAATGAAACAAAAGAAGATAATGATGACGACTTTAAATGACAATCATAATCATAAACACTTTGAACCCCTCCGTATATATTTGTG
>JAQIWN010004757.1:0-10759 GCA_034699025.1 Entomobrya cf. arborea Gr-Col-00668 | reverse complement strand
GAATTCCTTAATTTAGATATGGTACCTGCTTTAAAGTGAATTTGTTACGCAGTCGGATACAATGTATGACGACACATGTAGCTCGAAGGGAAAAACGTGAGAATCAAAAAACTTTAAAATGAAACATTGTAAAGGTGTGCTTATAATTTGAGTAGTTCTCCAGGTTTTCTAAGCACACGTAAAATTTACACTTGTTTGTGCATTTCATTTGCAACGAAACTTATAACGAATTACGTGTAAGCTATACAAACAAAGCTCATTATAAAAATTACATCTTGTTTTGTGAAAGCCCATCTTTCTGAAATATGATTATTACAGGTTTTGATGCAATAACAAAGAAAACAAGATCATTATGCATCTTCACTGGAAAAAAACGTATGTATTATTGCACGCTTTTCATTTCACTTTGTAAATTTCATTTCATATTTTGTGGTTTTGCTTTAGGAAATCGTGTAATTTGGTTTCTGGATTTGAGAGTAAACGAGTAACTTGTTATATTTTAGAATGTGTAGTTGGTAGTACGAATGCAATAATAGTAAAAACAAGAAAGAAACAAGAAAGCTATAACAATAAAAAATAATTTTAGGTCGAAATTTTTTTTATTCGAGGAGATGAAAAAATCTAGAAGTTATGCTATTATGTTGGGTGGTAAGCTGGTACTGAAAAAATTACATGTTTTTGGGTCTACTAAATGTATATACTGATATTCCACTGTAAAATATATCGAAAAAGTGCATTGGTGCATTATTACTGTGTCTGGAAGGGCAATGCAGTGTATTGCACTAGCGACCTTGTATGCGTAGAAGTGCGTAGATGGCTTGGTTCGTTCACTGTTTAGCAAAAGTGTGTGCATTTCCTAAGTTTCCCCTTCAGTTTCATTTGAGCTTCTGAGCAGAGCAGACTGAAAAAGTGTGTGAGGGTAGAGTCGAGTGAGTTTGTAAGGTGACGACATTAATGTATAGCTTTTTTAAAGATTTTTTGTGATCTTTTTTTGAAAATCGAACTGAGAATATCAGCTTGTGAGAGACTGTTGCTATTGGAATTCAAGAGAAAAACCGAGATCTTAAGCCTTTTGGGTTTTAAATACGTACTCGACGGAGATTAGTTTTGGTGGAAAAAGAGTGATGACTGTGGTGAGTGGTTCTTTTCGGGAGGAAAAGTGAAAAGAGGAAGGATTTAAGGTGTACCGTGAAGCTATTAATTTTGTTTTGCAAATTTATTTACATTTCAAAACAAAAAAGTGTTAAATTGACTTTGTGACTGTTGAAGTTGTGAAAAAATATAAAACGTTTTAGCAAAGTAAATTGATGCAATTTAGTGTCAAGTTTGGGAATTTTGGATGACAAGAGATATTTAAAAGAAACTTGGAATTTATTTGGATGCTAATGAAAAATTAGCTATTGGATATCCTATTTTTTTGGTAAGCTTACATATTTCAAGTTTATTTTTTTGCTTTGAAATAAGTCTCGTGTTCATGGAATATATTTCATTACATATTAGCGCAATGTAAAAGGCTTAACTTTTTTCATTACAAACTATTTATAGACGACGGTTGACTTTTACAAAAATCTTTCCAAGTTTTAGTAAAGTACAACACGATGTTCATCTAAAGAAATAACACTGTTTTAGCTTAACTACTCAGCTTACTCAAAAGCAAAAAAATCGTGCGTGAGAAAAACGCAATAAAAATGTCACTAACTTTTTCAGTCGTATTCACCAAAAAAAATACAAAGCTATTACGGAAAATATACAACACAACTTTACACTTTGTATGTTTAAAAGAACCATACAAATGAACAGGTTTCAAAAGAAACGAAAAGATTTATAGTATTTTTTATATTTTAGGAAACCATTCATTTAAACGCTCATTATTAACTACAACGGTCACATATCGCTACATCGTTTGCACTAATTTAAGTTTTTTTTGAAAAATAAATAAATAACACGCATGGTCACTAAAATTGCTGAGCTTTTCCAGTGTTTAGATTTTTTTATGTTTTAGGTGGTAATTTTGGATCAGGAATTTGACTTTCAAAATATTTTCTACTGAGATTGCATATTGTTCAAACGTAACCTTTTATCAGCAGATTGCATAACTTGGCATTTTATTGACACACCCACCCTCGCCTTTTAAATTCCAGAGTAACTTTACACAAGAAAATTATAGTGCAGAGAGCTGACCATATTCCCTTTGGGGGCAATCAAAATGCCATTGTTTACACTTACTGGTTGGTACAATTTCACCATAAGCTACGCAAAATGCATTAATATGGAATGTAGAATTTTCTACTAAAATCAAACCAGCAAATGCACCTTACTGAAACAAAGTTCAGTTTTTGGAGGATTTTATGAGCATCACAAACTGCATCAGAAATAGAACACGGTGCATCGAATGAACGTTCAAGTTTTACATATTTAAGCAGATCAAGCCATAAACCTGCTCCGTAAAAGTGCATCCACCAGAATTTAAGACTTTTTTCAGTGCTTTTCTGAAAAAATATGTAACTTTTATGCATTTCACACTAAATGTGGAAAAAAATAACAAACATTAGAAAATCTTCCATGAATGGTTTGAATTTTTTTAGTGTGTCAGGTTCTAAATTAAACTGTGTATCTGTTTCTTGTCAGTAGGAAAACGGTTAAAATAAACGTAGTAATAAAATTCATCTCAGTGCATAAAAAATTGTCAGAATCAAATATTTTTCTACTAGAATGAATCGTCCTAACTTTAAACTTGACTTTTGAATTTAGTAAAAGCTCGTATCGTATCGTTTTCATATAATAAATTAGAGAGTTTAGGTTTCTATCAAGTTGAAAGGAAACTTGTAGCTGTATTTATTAGTGGATTGAAATTATGGTGTTTTTGTACGTGCCAATGAAGAAAACATTAAGCTTTTCGTATTTATTTGTTTAGGATCTACTCAATAACAAAAAATAAGTAGTATATCTGAAAACCTTAGCAAGTATTGTGTTTGGAACGTGATCATTTCTCACTTTCCCTAATAATTTCTACTGCACTAATCGATTCCCTTAGAACCATTTATAAGCTTAATAAAAATACCGTGAACTATTGAACTTTACTCGGCTTGAATATTACGCAAAAAAAGACTTTATTTTATGCTTTTAATAGCTATATTCATCAATTTTTGTTATTTTTGTATACGTTTAAACTCTAAAAGAAAAAATTATTTCGAACAAAACAGAGAATAATAGCTCATAAAACGCAAAAAATACTCAGCCAACTGCCTATTAAATCATTTATGCATTTTTCCTACCAACTGTTACCATTCTCATCTCTAAACATTCTATGTAATCTCTTCTATAACCTTGAAAAGTTTTACTACTTTTTTCTACACTTTTAGGGAAAATATTAAGCACTTCAATGCTTTTGCAGTGCACAAAAGCTTTATATGTGCCATATGTTCAAGTACTTTTACCTTGGTCTGATCTGATCACAAACCCAAGATACTGTACTGGACCGGTGTGAATGAAATAAAGGTGGGCTGTGTATTTCCCTTTTTAATGTTGATGGCAGAAATAATGCATGCCATGTGTGTGTGTGAGGGTGGACCTCTCGTTACAAACAGCACAACAGCTTGTATTTTTTTCTCTAGAGATTTTTATTCACGGATACATAAACATCTTGAAACGTAACTACTGTCCATTCCAATCACGATCATAATTTTGGTGATCGGTGATCTGATCTCACAGTAGAATAGAATTTGAAACAAACAAGCTTGTTTCCTTTTTAAGAAAAGAAGGGAAGCAATATGGTGTGCATTTGGAAAAAAAGTTGAGATTCTGAAGAACTGGGAAATAGGTAACACTTGTTGTTTTTCTGATGTTTCCGGTGATGATTTAGTGATTTGTTTCCTTAAAGAAAAAATAGCCCATAGCTGTAGATTTTTTTCTAAATGGGAAACAATATATTTGACCAGAATGGACCACAAGATGAAGTTAAGATATCTTAGGAACGTATAAATCATTTATTGGTTACACGTGTTAGACGATGGTCAAGTAACAGCTTGTTTGTTACTTAAGAGATTTTTGTTAAATAAGTTTGTCGATGTTTGACAACTTTAAGAAATATATATATCAGAAGTATAGATGCAGCAGTCAACATTAATCATCAAGCCATTTATCATTTTATTTGAAAGGCTGGTCACTTGAACTTGGCAAAACTTCAAAAATTCAGCTCAGCCTACTCGATGTTGACCTTAAACTTTTGCGAACTTATGACCCTGTCTTAAAAGCAATTTTATTTTACTTTGTATTTTTTGAAGTGTGCTGAAAAACTTCTTGTGTGGGTGGGAAATGGTTAAGATGATTTATGTCGCTATTTTATTCTCATTGTAAGTGCAATCCCAAAGTCTACATGTTTTGGTAACATTAAATTTAAAACTTTACAAAACGCAGAAGTTTACAAAAGTGGATGACAACGACAACAATATAGCTAAACCTTCTTTTTACCTTTTAAGTCGAAAATCTACTTATCTAAGACTACCGACCTGATTGGCAGAAATTCAATATTAAATAAGTTAAGACACAAATAAGTTAAATGAATTCACAAAACTTAGAAACTTGTTAAAAACTTAATTCTTAATATATTTTTATTTGGTGTTTTAATACTACAAATGCTGTGATACAAGTTGCCGACTTATTTTTTTTTGTCCATAGTTCCTTCCACGTCCTAAAACCCGACAAAGCTTTTTTCTTAACTCGCAAAGTATAATGTAATGAAAATGTAATCACAATCATAAACCCCATTTTTTACTATGATCTCCAGCTGTGTCTGTTGTTTTGTAGGATACACGGTATAACATATTTTTTTCTGATTTATTAGTTTAATGTAGTGCCGGCAATGTTTAGAGGATCTCCACTCCACAGGGAATACAACTAAATTTACATGAATAATCATGCCACACTACAAAATAGGATATAAACTGTTGTGACTCAATCTACATTTTAAACGCAAGTTCGCCTTAAAAGCATATAGCACAAGCTTCTTATGCGTCCTTTTGTATACGCATGTGTGTGAAACGAATCATGTGCCAGTGACAATAATCACACCTAAATCCCGATTTATTACCCATCATCACCACTTTCTCTAAATCCTATCCA
The DNA here is from genome assembly GCA_034699025.1 of Entomobrya cf. arborea Gr-Col-00668. Lineage (NCBI taxonomy): Eukaryota > Metazoa > Arthropoda > Collembola > Entomobryomorpha > Entomobryidae > Entomobrya > Entomobrya cf. arborea Gr-Col-00668. Next base: position 5,638 of record JAQIWN010004757.1, on the reverse strand, counting down.
AAAAATGCATGCAAAACAAAGCTTATCTTAAAATATACTACACTGCAGTTGTACCACTGATATCTCTAAAATAGCTTATATGCTTATCAGTAAATGTATTCATTACGGTTATCTTTAAATGCATTTTTTTTTTGGTAATGCAAGCGTTTATTTATATATCGATAAACAAAAAAAAACTTATAAGATGCACCCAAATATATTGTACGGCTTTTAATATACACTAAAATCCAAACCTTTACATCTGTTGGTCTCTGGCTTGGCCTTAAACACAAAGTGCATCTATTCAACTTCGAAGCCAAACGAAACAAACCAACCAACTGTATTTTGTATTTTCGTCTGCTTTGTTTGTATTTGTTTGGATCATATCATATCATCTGAAATGTAATATCACAAAAAGGTTTCCTAATGTGTTATATATGCTGACTAATCCTCTTTGTCCAAAACGAAAAAAGCCGACTGGATATTATGTGCACTTTGATTGTTGTAACGTTTATACATATGTAAAAATGTAATACTGTTAATTTTGGTAATGTATCCATTTCATTTAAAACCAAATAGTACAACTTGTGCTTGGTTGGCCTTTTTTAATGGAAATGGCTCTGGCTAATCTTGTTTTTTTATAATGTGAGGTGTTGATTTTTAACGTTACTGAGATTAAATATATTTGTTACTTGTGTAGTGGTTGGCATATGTGTAGAGTGAAAACACATTAGTATTAAAAAAGGTTCGTTGGTTGGTTTGCTGAATGGTAAAAAAAGAGTGACGAGAAAGGGGATGGACATTAATTTGATTAATGTCACGGTTAAATGAATGGCCCATATGTGAATGTGCGAACATGCCCATGTGTTAAATTTTCGGTTACTTTTTTGAAACGAACTTAGTATTCGTATTGAAGTTCTACTTTTCTTGCTTGGTTTTGTACAAAGTATTCTTTCTTTTGTTCTTTAATTTTCTTTTCAGTAGGCGGACATTTTTTCAGAAAACTGACCACAAAGAAGTGGCGATTCGTTTGTTGGGCTCTACTTAGCTAATTTCCATTTTAATTGGTTTTTAGTTGTCAGCAAGGCATCAAGTTAAAAAAATATCGTACGAAAATTCAAACGAAATTCTTTTTTTTCGTAGCTTTGTTCATACAATTGCCGTAATCATTCTTGCAAATGTTTTGACAAGCCATTAATGTGTTTCGTGTTTATTTCACTGTTCACCTCCAAAAACGCAAAAAAGTACGAAAATTTAAGATAGACATATCATTAAACTAATTTTTGCACTAGCGAGAAAAAAACACTACGAACGAACGTGTGCCAGCATACCAGACATAACTTTTGTACGTGACTTACTCCGCTAAAAAATATCAAGTAAATCAACCCTCACTTCCATTTCGTCCTTCCATCATCATCACACATTACACTAATTAGTTTTCTCTCTGTTCCCTCAAAACTCTGTTGGATATTTTTGCCTTTAGCTAAAAAAACGTAACACTTCACGCGTTAAAGAAATTTCAAAAGTTTTAGTTTCTCAACATGTTTCACTTTTATTCCATTATTCCCAGAAACGGAAACAAATACACAGACAGAAGTCTCGTCTATGAATTTACATTCGAATAATACGTAATTACACAGGAAATTACTTTCCATTTCATTTTCCATTTTCCTTCTCCGCTCAGCTCTCACACCGTTTTCCAGAAATATTTCACACGGTTTTAAATAAAATATACCGGAATCTCAATTTATGAATGGAGGAAAACGGTAATGCACACAACTACGATGCGACGACCGACTTAGCTTTTCCAACAGTTTCCCTTATTATTATTACCTAATTATGTATTTGTCATGGGAAATATTGTAAAGCGTAAGTGGATATAAGCGTTTTTCATAATATTACCTGTTAACTTCCTATGGCTCTTCTCCTTCGAAAAAAACTGAACGAATTCTGTAGAGCCATATGGTGTACCATTCATTTTAAAGTAAAGCGGTTACATGGTTTGCTTGTTACAATAAATGTAACCCTTCATATAATTATGATAAGTACTGTTTACATTTTTACGTCCATCCGTTTTTCCATTCGTTCAAAAACTGTAATAATTGTTTGTGTACTAATCATACAAACAAGCAACCTATCATTTTAACTTTTTTTGTGATAATGATAGTCTGTTTGAAGTAGGAAAAGTAAACAAACAACATCAAAATAAATGATATGATGAGCAAACAAAAATATCAAATTTGTAAAAGATATTATTTCACCATTCGAATTTAGACCTACACAAATTCATGTAAAATTACAAAAAAAAAGTTAACAAGATTTGGATTAAACCCATTTAATGTTCATGTACAATTACCGTAATACATGTATGCGTATCTGACTAGAATTTAGGGTTTGTGTAAAATGTAATATGAATAGGTATTTTAATTCGACTAGCAAATAGAATGACCGACCGACCTAATTTCCTGGAGTAGTTAATGTGATACGTTGCAATGAACAAAATTAATTACATTTGTATTTTATGTCTGCTCTCTTTTTTTTCCAGGTTGCATACTGTTGGATTCAAGCAGTGAGACAAAGCAGGAATATAATGGAGACTGTACCAACTAGACCGGGAAGGAGAAAGTGTGGATGTGAAATAGCAATTGGGAAATTGGGTTTTATTGTAATTGTATCCAGTTTTCTTACAGGTAAGACCATATTCATTGTTGCAAATGTGTGTGTGTCGATTTTTTCCATAATAAAAATTGCATGCCTTTTTTTGCAGACAATAAAAATAAGTTATATGTTGGGTCGATAGCTATTAGTGAAGTAATAAAATGGAATAGAATTGCATGTTCGATCGTTTTATTTGGGATCTAATGCGATATGAAATAAATTGAAAGAAAAAAGTAAATGCAATTTTGGGATGCAAAAAATGTTCACTTGGGAAATCAGAATTTACATGCATTTGTTTTATTACGTGACGTGCAAGTTATGTAACGATTTGAAAATATATATAAAAGTTTGCTGACGTTTATCAAATGAAACTAATTTCAAATGTAAATTCTTAAAAATAAAAGCGCATTGAGATTTTAAAGAAGGTGACAATATTTCTCTAAAAATTCTTGACAACTCGGAAGCACTGCTGCAGGCTAAAAATAAAGTACAAAGAATATATTCCTAATGAACAACTCCTTTACTTTTTTGATGATGATGACGTGATGACTTGTAAAATACAAAAGTAATATTTTGATGTAATCAAATTATTCAAACGACGTGAGAACAACCCGAAGGCATATATTTTCTGCGGTGAATCAGTCTTTTTGACAGCTGCTTCCTTTTTGTCAAAAATATGTTTTCTCTGACTGTACATAAAAGATGTATTCTGTTATTTGAGTACACATTTAAGTTGATTGCACTTGCTTACTTCCGAATAAATTCGAGATGCAACAAAATAAATAGAGGAAATATATTTTTACATTTTAATTTCTTTTGGGACCTCATCAGTGCAAAATCGCATATTATTACGTCGAATACAACAAAACCTTCTACTTTTCAACTTTAAGACCATTTTATTTTGCTTGTCGTTTCTTGTCGAATTTCAAACAAATCAAAAGAGCTGCCTTTTAAAATACCTTCTAAGAAAACTCCGGTATTTCAAGTCAGTATTTTCAGAATTCCACCCCTCTCCCTTTTCTTTTTGCATTATTAAATTTACGTGAGAACCTGAAACGTGATGCTTTCCAAGTTGTGGCACGAGTATACACAGATAGATTTATAGATGCATATAATATTTATGTAGAATCTCTAAAGCATGGTCCCAACAAATCTTTGAGATTGGTTATGCTGCATCTGTTATCTGTCATTCACAAGCATACGTCTTAGACTTTAGAAGACGCATCAATATTTTTTATTCAATCTTTTAAAAAAGCTCGCCTGGAACATCAAATCAGATTAGGAGAGTACACATCACATTGAAAAATAAGTGACATGAATAAAAAAAATCTGAACACACGTTACACGTGTACATCATACCTGTAATATAATAATATATGCAGAATGTATTCTGCTTGAAATATTTTTTTTTCGTCCATAGTAAACCGAATGCTTTAGCTTTGAACAATAATTGTGTTTTGGTTCAGTCAAGCTAGACAGTTCATATCTCTTAAATTATGATTATGTGGTGATCATGACGACGTGCTAATAATGGACCACGTTTCCTCCAAGTAATATTTATTCAAAATCTAATTTTCTCTCTCTCTCTCGTTATTCGTTCGTCCATTTCACTTGACTTGATTCTCTTTGTACAAAATAATAGCATTCTCGTGGTCCATGTTCCACACTCCAGCAAGGTAATAACAATAAAAACCAAGCCATTTCACTCGTTTTCATTTTCGTACAAGCAAACAAACAAGAGTACAAAACCATATTACAATTTTCCCAAAAGCAAATTATGTTTATTCATGTGCAAGTGTAATAGTAATAACAATGTGTCTAGTCTGCAATTTCTGGTTTAGATTTAAATTTTCAAATTTCAAATTTTCATAAATCTTCATTGCTTCACTGAACGTATTAGTTTGAACTGGACATTTTCAGTGAAACAGTTCGAATGAATGGTTTTATACTTATACAAATATTTCTGTATTTTCTTTTATAGGCGTTATTTCAACCCAGCAAAATGCACTGACTATAGTACCCTTTAATAAGGACCGTGTTTACCAAAGAGCTTTAGGAAAATCATCGGTGTTTACTTGCACGACAAACGTGGATGATCCCCAGAAAATTCAAGAATTTCAATGGTGGTGGCCAAATGGTGACCGGATTGATACTACCGAAAACAGGTGCGTTGACCCTATAAAACTCTAATTCTGTAGACGCATATTACTTCTTGTAATTACAATTTCACTGTAAATTGTAATGGCTAAAGTGTTTGGGATAATATATAATGTTGACTGGTTAATTACACAGGGCTGAAATCATGCGGGATAAAACAGGAACTTCACTCACGCTTCTGTTTACATCCATTCAAGAACAGGATCTTGGGGTGTACAGATGTACTGCTGTTTATGAAAATGGTGAACGTCTCTCTACCGAATTTACTTTGCGGGCTTATGGTAAATTACAAAAAATATATATAAGTGTGTGTATGTGTTAGGCTTGATGTTAAAGAAGAAGGCATGATTACAACTTCCTGTTTTATTCTCACGATTTTGTTTGTATTTTTTTCTTAAAAAAGTACCAATTACTTTTGAGGATGCCCCGACAAGTCAGTATGCAGTTAAGGGTCAAGACTACCAGGTTAAGTGTCAGGTTCGAGCGGATCCCGAACCAACAGTGGACTGGAAAAAGGACCATCGTGTTGTTATGAACAATGGTAAGGAAAGCAAAAGCTATAATCAAGTTTAGTTGGATCGCAGCATGTGTCATTAAAAGTAATTCAGATCATAAAACTGGGAAAACTTCCGGAATTTACAGAAAAAAAAGATCACGTGGTTAGTATCAATAAATTTCGAAGTTTTCTTAGGGAATACCTGAACACAAAGTTGGATTGGTAGCATGCGTGGGTGGATTAAATTAACAGTTTTATGTACTATCTTTCTTAAATCAATAAATATTCTTGCTATCCTCTACAATTTCCTTGATGGCATTGATTGATTAACTTTACTTAACTTCAACA